>PVIY010004487.1:0-102532 GCA_004026745.1 Myrmecophaga tridactyla | reverse complement strand
TTTATCTTCTCAAAGAACCAACTTTTAGTATTATTGATTCACTGTATTGTTTTTTTCCCTCCATTTCATTAATTTCAGCTCATTTTTTCCTAGTTCCTCCAGGGGTGCAGTTAGGTTTTTAATTTTAGCTCTTTCTTCCTTTTTAATGTAGGTATTTAGGGATATAAATTTCCTCCTCAGCACTGTCTTCACTGGATCCCACAAGTTTTGATATGTTGTGTTCTTGTTTCATTCATCTTGAGATATTTACTGATTTCTCTTGTAATTTCTTCTTTAACCAATGGATCATTTAAGAATGTGTTATTTAACCTCTATATACGTGTGACTTTTCCAATTCTTCACCTGTTATTGATTTCCAACTTAATTCCATTATGGTACTGGAAAGTGCTTTGCCTAATTTCAATATTTTTTAATTTTTTGAGGCCTATTTTGTGACCCCATATGTGGTATAACCTAGAGAATGATTCATAAGCACTTGAGAAGAATGTATGGCCTGCTGCTTTGGGGTGCAATGCTCTCTATATATCTATTAGGTCTAGTTCATTTGTCCTATTATTTAGGTTCTCTGTTACCTTGTTGATTTTCTCTCTAGATGTTCTATCCATAATTGAGTGTGGTGTATTGGTCTACTATTGTAGAGATGCTTGTATCTGCCTTCAGTTTTACCCCATGTAATTTGAGGCACTTGGTTAGGTACATAGATATTTATGATTGTTATTTCTTGGTGAATTGTTCTCTTTTTTAACATATAGTGTCTACTTTGTCTCTGTTATGGTTGGGTCATGTGTCATCTTGGCCAGGTGATAATGCCCAGTTGTCTGGTCAAGCAAGCACTGGCTAACAGTTACTGCAAGGACATTTTGTGGCTGGTTAACTAACCAGAAGACTTGTTTATTAAATTATCAGCATGCTGATTGCATCCATGGCTGATTATATCTGCAGTCAGGTAAGGGGAGTGTTGCCTGCAATTAGTGATGTTTAATCTAATCAGTCACAGGCTTTAAAGGAGAAGTCAGAAGAGAGACTCTCTCCACTTCAGCCAGCCCATCTCTCCTAAGGGATTTATTAAGATCTTCATCAAAGCTGTCACCTTGCAACCTGCACTACAGAATCTGGACTTCTGCAGCCCCACAGTTGTGTGAAAATCTTTATAAAATCTCATATTTACAAATATCTCTTGTTGGTTTTGTTTCCCTAGAGAACTCTCACAAATACAGTTTCTTACAGACTTTTTGTATTTAGAGCCTTTTTCGTCCAATATTTTTTTAGCTACCTCAGCTCTTTTTTGATTACTGCTTATATGGAATATCTTTTTCCAGCCTTTCACTTTCAACATATTTGTATCTTTGGGTCTCAAATGAGTCTCTTGTAGACAGTATCTAGATATATAATATACTTTTTTTTAACCATTCTGCCAATCTCTTTCGATTGGGGAGTTTAATCCATTAACATTCAATGTTATTACTTAAATGCAGTGCTAACTTCAACAATTTTATCCTTTGGCTTTTATTTGTCATATTTTATGTTTTTCTCTTTTTTCAGTTACCCTCACTGATAATCTTCATTTCTACACTCTACTTCACACCTCTCTCTCCTGTCTTTCTTCTAAACTTGCAGAATTTCCTTTAGTATTTTTTATAGGGCAGATATCTTGTTAATAAGCCCTCTCTGCTTCTGTTTATCTGTTAATATTTAAAACTCCCTCTTAGTTTCAGAGGACAGTTTTGCTGGATAAAGAATTCTTGGATGGCAATGTTTTCCTCTTTCAGTATTTTAAATATACCATACCACTGCTTTTTCACTTCCATGGTTCCTGACATGAGATTGGCACTTAGTTTTCCTAGGTATCCCCTTGTACATGATGAATCACTTTTCTCTTGCTGCTTTCACAATTCTCTTTATGTTTGGCATTTGACATTCTGATTAATATGTGTCTTGGAGTAGGTCTATTCAGCTTTATTCAGTTTGGAGTATGCTGAGCTTCTCAGACATGGATATCTATGTTTTTCTTAAGAGTTAGGAAATTTTTCCACCATTATATCCTCAAAAATTCTTTCTGCCCCTTTTCCCTTTTCTTCTTCTTTTGGGACACTCATGGTACATATGTTTGTGTACTTTGTGTTGTCAATCAATTCCCCGAGACCCTGTCCAATTTTTTCCATTCTTTCTCTATCTGTTCTTTTGTCTGTTCCAGTTCAGATGTTTGTCTTCTCACTGAATGATCCCTTCTTCTGCCTCTTCAAATCTGTTGTTTCAGATTTGCCTCTAGTGTATTAAATCTCTAGTGTAGATAAATTTTATCTATTGCGCCTTTCATTCCCATTAGATTGTTCTTTTTCTTTGCATGCTGTCAAATTCTTCTTTGTGCTCACCCAGTGTCTTCTTAATATACTTTATCTCTTTAGCCATATCCTTGAATTGATTTAGGTGATTCATTTGGGTATCTTGATTAGATGTTTCAGATTCTGCATCTCCTCCAACTTTTTAATTTGCTCATTTGATTAGGCAATATATTCCCATTTCTTAGTATGGCTTATAATTTTTTGCTATTGTCTTGGCATTGGATTGTATTGATGAGTTTACTCTGAAGGTTGGATTCCGTCTCTTGTCTAAGATTTTGTAGTTGATAGGCTTTGTATCAATGCTCTTGTTTGACATATGGTTCAGCAGCATTATCGAGCCAAAGAAGGGTCATGGACCCATTAAGGGGACACACACCAGTTCCACAGGGCCTTGGGGATAGGTTCAGGAAAAGACACCCAATAGCCTTTAATTCCACTTCCCAAGGGTATGCTTTCCTGGCCTCCCCAGCAGATAGTGCTCCATGGTAACTGTGGTGGTTGAAGCTATTATGTATCCCAGAAAAGACTATGTTCTTTTGGTCCATTCCTGTGGGTGCAAAACCTTTTGTGGATAAGACATATCGACTAGGTTATTTCAATTGAGGCGTGACCCACTCTATTCAAGGTGGGAGAGGTCTTAATCCCCTTACCAGAGTTCTTTATAAGGAGATAAATAATACAGAACAAGCACAGAGAGCTCAGAGAAACCCCAGAGAAGCTGAGAAACAAGGACACACCCATAGAAATTGAGAGAGAAAGCCACTGAAGCCAGAAGCTGAAAGCAAAGAAACTTGGGAGAGAAGGACCAGCAGATGCTGGCCATGTGCCTTCCCATGTGACAGAGACGTCCCAGATGCTGGCAGCCTTTCTTCAGAGAAGGTATTGTCCTGTTGATACCTTAAATTTGGATGTTTTCACAGCCTTAGAACTGTAAATTTGTAAGCTAATAAATCCCCTTGTAAAAGATAACCCATTTCTGGTATATTGCATTCTGGCTGCTTTAGCAAAACAAAACAGTAACGTATTTCCCTCAGCCCTCAGAAGATAGGCTGTATTTAGCTCTCTGCTGGCTCCTTGGCATTGGTTGAAACAATGGCACAGCAGCACACAGTCAGGCAGGCTGAAACCTTGGGACCTGGCAATCTTAATTCACTGGCTCAAAGCTATAACAGTACTGGCCCATATCCTGCTCTGCTCTAGGTTAAGTGGATTTCTGCGGCCCTCTCAGTCTGCAGCTACCCATTAGGAACTGGACAACCAAAAGCTGTTTGCCTCGGTAATGGGGGATGGGTGCCAGAAGCCAGGGCTTAGGGAGTTACTCACACTCTCACACTGCAGTTTCCCATCTCTTTGCCACACACTTTTCTGGGTGCTGCACAGTACTCCCCCTGATCTTTGAAGCCCTAAACTGCTGTTCTGGACAGTTTCTGCCTACCCCCCAGCTTTTTTTCTAGGAGCAAAGTAAGACTCACTGCTTCCTAATCAGCCATTTTGGAAGTACTTTTAACACAAGCTTCTTTAAACATCCTCATGAACAAGAAGTTTGAGATCATGAAAAGTTATGCAACTGCAATGATGACAATCATGAAAGATGTATATTCTACAAGAGGAATCTCATTCTTAGAGCACATTTAGAAATCAATGAAATCACTTTGATTCATTTATTTTGCTAGTGCAGATCTAGCAGGTACAGTGTGACTCTGGAACTAAGAGTTGCAGCAGCACTTTCGTGGATTGCAGCTGAGATATATTCCTGGAGCAACAGCCAAAATAGCAGTTTTCATTCTTCAGTTTCCTAAGTGTGGTTGAGATAGAAGCTCCATTCCCTTCCTCAGAGGTTCTCTTACTGGGAGCCATTCCTGGAAGCTCAAACTCTGGCTTCTCCTCCAATTCCTCCAAAGATCATGTAAATACCTAAAATCCTGTATAAATATCTTTCTGTAAGAAAGAACTAAAGTAGTCTTTGTTACTTGCAACCTATCTTATTTGAAACCTATCTTACACATCTCACTTACCTCATGTGTTTTTTAGGGATTATTCCACTGGAAATTTTTTTTCTAAAATTGTTTCCCATATTTCTTTGTTTTTTCAATTTTCAAAGTACATTTTAACAAATAGTTACAGAACATATATCAAAGTTTAGTATAGGTTATTGTTTCATAATTTCAAGTTTTTCCTTCTAGCTGCTCCAAAACACTGGAGATTAAAACAAATATTAATATAGTGATTCATCACTCATACTTATTTGTTAAATCCTATCATTCTCTGTTATAGCAGCTCCTTCTCCTCTGAACCTTCTCCAATCTATAGGGGTCTTTAAGCTATGCCCATTCTACTTTTTCATATTGAAAAGAGGTGTCAACAATATAAGATAGGGAGATGGAATTAGTTGATACTCTTGAAGAGGCTGGCCCTTCTGGGTGTCAGGACTTATCTGGCCTAGGAACCTATCCGGAGGTTATGGGTTTCTGGAAAGTAAACTTGGGCATGAAACTTTTATAAGGTCTCAGTTAGAGCCTTAGATATTCTTTAGGGTTAACAGGAATGATGTTGATTGGAGTTTGGCAAACCATGGAAATTAGCAATATCTAGCTGAAGCTTGCATAAGAGTATTCTTCAGAATAGCCTCTCAACTCTATCTGAACTCTCTCAGTCACTGATTCCTTATTGTGTTGCATTTCTTTTCCCCTTTTTGGTTTGGAAGACCTTGTTGATCCCATGGTGCCAGGGCCAGGCTCATCCTCAGCAGTCATTGTCAGGGAGACTTTCACCTCTGAATGTCATGTCCCATGTAGGGGGAAGGGTAATGATTTTCCTTGCAGAGTTTGGATTAGAGAGAGAGAGGCCACATCTGAGGAACAAAAGAGGCTTCCTGGAAACGACTCTTAGGCATAATCATGGGTAGGCTTAGCTTCTCCACTACAGAAATGTTTTATATGGGTGCCTGGACCAGATAAATCCTGAAATGCAGAGGGACTAGTCTCTCCAGAACATCAACTAGTTCCATCCCTCATACCATATTATTGACAGCTCCTTCCAACATGAAAAGTTAGAATGGGCATAGCCCAAATACCCCAAAAGAATGGCAGAGAGATCAAAGGTGATGGTGGAGTTATACAGAGGAGGTAGGATTTAACAAATGAGTATGGGTTCTGAATCATTATATTGATATGTCTTTTAGTTTCCAGTACCTTAGAGCAGCTAGAAGTAAAAACTTAAAATTGTGGAGTTGTAACCCATACCAAACTCTGAAATCTGTTCTACAACTAATTGTGATGTACTTTAAAAATCATTGTTCTTTTTTATATGTTATTTTTCACACACACAAAAAAAAAAAGAGAGAAAGAGGAGTATACAGAAAAGATAGGATTTAACAAATGAGTGTGACTGCTGAATCATTATATTGATATTTCTTTTGGTCTCCAGTGTCTTAGAGCAGCTAGAAGAAAAAAATGAAAAATCATGGAACTGTAGCCCATCTAAACTTTAAGATCTGTTCTATTGCTACTTGTTAAAAAAAAGAAAGAAGTTTCATAAGGGCAAATCTCAAAATCAAGGGCTTGGCTTATTTACTTGGGAGTCCCTAATGGTTGAGAGAGATCAGGGTTTTCTAGGTGGGAAAGTTTAATGGTTCTCTATATTTTTTCTCCAGTTCCTCAAAGGACTCTACCAATACTTTCAAATTATCAGCCCACCATAGTCTAGGTTGTATCCAAATATCACATTAAGCTATACAGAATTACAAGCCATTGTTTCCGTTCTGGGCTCCATGTGTTTGGGCTTTTAAATGAGCTATCCAGGCAAGTTGATTTAGATTGTTACAGAAACTTTAGGTACTAGACATAATAAGCCTCTCTGCCTTTGGTCTCATATAGTAGGTAAAGCTCTAGAATATATACAGTATCTCCCACATTTCTTGATAGGTGATAACGGACACTGCCAGTGCTCACACAGTTCCCCTCAGACTCCTTTTACATTTTCTGTGCACCTGTCCCCAGCTTGCATCTGCTTTTGCTTCCAACAACCTCTGAACTTCTTTCTTCATCAAAGGAATGGCCTTAGGCTACGGAAGAGCCTGGGAGCTTATGATCTCCTCAAGTGATACTTAGCATATGATCGGTCACTTTGGGAAAGGAAAACTCAGTTTCCTTGCTTTTGGGGTACAGGACTTCAAGGCTGTAATTTATACTGCAGAGATCTTCTGTGGAATCAGTAGGAAACCTCCCAGGAATTTCCTGAAATCACACCTGTTTAAGTTTCTGGAGCTGCGTAAGCAAATATTATGAAATGGGTTTGTTTAAACAATGGGAATTTATTAGCTTACAGTTTCCAAGCTTAAAGAAAGTACATCATCAAGGCGAGGCTTTCTCCCTGAAGACTGGCATTCTGGAGTTACCTGCTGGAATTCTTGACTTGTCTCTCACATGGCAAGGCACATGGCTGTATCTCCTGGTCTCTCCCTTCTCTTCCAGGTTTTGTTGATCTCTGCTACTAACTTCCTGTGCCTTTCTTTCACACACATCTGAATTAATTCTGCTTATAAAGGACTATAGGAATAGGATTAAGGTCCATCCTGATTGGGCCAGACCACATACACCTTGACTGAAATAACTTCATCAAAATGTCCTACTTACAATGCATTCACACCTACAGGAATGGATTAAATTTAAAAACTTGTTTTTCTGGGATACGTACAGCTTCAAACTACCATACTCTTCTTGGTTTCTTCCTTTTCCTTATTGTGCTCCCCCAACTTTCTACCAGTTTCTTCAGAGAGCATTTCCACCACATAAATCCTCATCTCAGCATGTGCTTCCAGAAAATCCAACTAAAACATTAGGTCATAGTTTTCCAAAACTTCTGATGATTTGCCAAATTTGAATTCACAATAGGAGATATCCATATCTTCTATGTTAGTAAACTAAAAGTTCTTTGCACTTTGAAGGTAGGCAGGAGTCATAATTGGTTCTGATACTCAATCTTAGTCCCCAGTGAACCTGGACGTAAGAGTTTATATGGAGTGAGCGAAATTAGTGGATAAATGGAGGACATAGGATCAATAGCCTGTAATTTTATTTGGGATTGCATCTAAATGTATTTAGTGAAAATTTTGTGTCTCTGATATAATTCATGTGGATAAATTAGTCTGATGCCCTCAGATAAAAGAGTATTCACATTTATAAACTAATCTTAATGATTAAGACACTTTCTACTTTGAACTTTCTTTAGTCCTAAAATATTAGATGAATAAGGATTGTACTGCTTTTTCAATTATGATAAAGTACTTTATTTTTTATAGTGTGTAAGAGAACAAGGGGAGTGGTCATTCCTTTCGTTGCTTTTTAATCTGTCTTTGCTTGATAGTTCTTGAAATTAGAATACACCTATGGGTTGTAAAATTTTAGCTTGTAAACACACACACAATGCAATATAATGATATACCATCTAATTGAGACCTGCTTAGCTTTCCTTTTCTACATAATGGAGACATAGTAAAAAAAATGGGACATTAGTTTAAATGAAAATCAATTTCCCATTGATTTGATTTAGTTCTGTGCATGTAGAAGTAGATAATTCGACAAAAGGATTAAAATATTAATTAAATTTGGTTTATTTCCTTAGTCATTCATCCTTGAAAACAAATAAATATTTATTCATCACTCCATGGGAAAATGAAATCCTCTCATCTGATAAAATGTTTGTTTTTCCATAAGTGATTTGAATAGCCCCGGTAGGTATTTGCTGTTCAACAAGTATCTGGTCAGGACCATAGGGCAGAATTTGTCTGATGATTTCAGAGTTATTGGAAATGTAATTTAGATGTTTTATTCGTTTTAATTATTTTTTATTGCTTTTCACAGTTACTTGTCACAATTTGGTGGTGTAAAGAAAAATCAGACAACACAAAAAAAGTTCTTGCCTTTCTGCTTTAAGTGTCAGTCAGTGGATATCTAAGCAGAATTTGTCGCCATAGCAGCAGGTCAATTTAAAGCAGATCTCTGAGCCCAAATTATGCTGCGATGACAAAGAGTGAGTGGCCAAAGTGCTCCAAGGGCCTGGTGTGCACTAAATATTCATTTTCTTTTCTTTCTCCTTTAAGCATTTTTAGCTTGCATATCCTTTCAGAGCTGCCCCATTTTTGGAAAGATCTCAATTATGCTAATTAAATAAAAGGATTTAACAAATGTAAAGTACTTGGAATAGCTTTTGAAACTTTGTAAGTTCTCAGTAAATGCTAGTTACATTACAGACCCACAATTACGTCACTGAAATCCTTGAAGTCAGATGTATTTCCCAAGCCAATTTTTTTTGGATTTTAAAACAGAAATAAGGCATATATATACTGTGTTTTGTAATATCTGCAGCACCCCCAAATCAAAGTGAAACATGAATATTCACACAAAGCATGATTATAAATAGTCTCACCTCAATTCAGGTCAGATTTTGCCACCGAATAAATTGTTTTAAAAAATTTTGTTTTTTTGAAGTTTGTAACCTCTGACTACAGTGTTACTGTTATTGTGATGGTTATTCTAGCTTAGTTTCAGCCCTTTACATGGCACCATAGTTGTTAATACTTGTTATTGTAATGATTACTTTAGCTTAGCTCCACTCCTTCACATTCTGTAAATTGTAGTTGTTTATATTTGTTATTGCAATGGTAACAATTCCACCTCCCCTTGTTTGAATCCATAAAAACCCTAAACTCTTTAGACTCAGGGAGACAGATTCCTGGCCAATGGGCCATCTGTTCTCCTTGCTATATGTGGCAATAAACTCTTTCTTCCTTTTGAGACCCTAGCGTCAAAGACCGGCTGTTATCCAGTATTTGATACGTACCAATTCGGTGACTCTGGCGCGACATAAGGAATAAAGAGCTTTACTGTCCCAAGTTCTGGAGCCCCAGAAGGACAGGTAAGCATAGTAACTGAGTCTTTTGATGCTCGCTGCCTAGACCTTGTGTGTCTAGAGACTCAGCCACCACATTTTTCCTGACCTGCCAGTGCCCCAGGCTCGAAGGTGCCTTGAGGCTTTAAAGGGAGAAGCAGTTCCAAATATGCACCTCCAACTGGGTGAGTAGGTCAACAAGGTCAAAGTATATCGGGAAGTTAATAAGGGGGTTCGAGGTCCCTGATCAGAACTCAAAGACCCTAGGTCCCACTTCCAGAACAATTTCCTTTGCTCTGTAGACTGCCCCTTCCTGAATTTTGAAGTATTGGATATATTTGGTACTAGAGATAAAGTGCTTAGTTTCTTTTTGATTGTTAATTGTTCATTGGTATGTTATTTAGATACATAATAAGTGTTAAGTGTCTGTTTTAATTGGTAATTGGTGTGTTGTTTAAATATGTAATGTTAAGTGTCTGTTTTAATTGTTGATTGGTGTCATTACATTTGTATTGTTCAATTGTTCCTAATTGTTACTGATTACAGTAGCCCTTTGGGCTATATTTTGAAAAATTGGAAAGATTATAATTACCAGCCTATGGAAAAAAAAGTTTATTTTTGTGACACAGCCTGGCCTAATATGATTTGGAATCAGGAGAAAAATGGCCTAGGAATGGTACAGCTTGAGTTCTTGCAAAGGACAGAAATGGGAAGAGACAATGTATGTTCAATCCTTTGTCTCTCAACAGTCAATGTTAATGAGAAAATGCAAAATTTGACCTGTAAAGATTAGCAGAGAATGTCTGTGATGCCAGAGAACCGGGTTCAATTTCTAGTGCCTGCCGATGCAAATAAAATAAAATAAAATAAAATAAAACAAAAATTAGCAGAGAAAAGAAAAAAATTCTCCCTGATTCAAGTCTGGAGGATCCAATAGAGCATGTATTAACTCCTTCATCTGCTCCCCTTCCACCCTGTAACTGAGGAATCAGTCCATCAGGAGAGGAGATTCTCCAGATTGTCAATAGAAGAGCCTCCAGGACAAGCTTGTGCATTGCAAACCACACTGCTGTTCACTGAGAGATATAAGCAGATTATTCCTATCCCAGAAGAAATCTTAAAAGCTGTAAAGCCAGAAGTATGCGCTGATGCAAAACCCAGATGTGCAAAAATAGCAAGATCGGTTCAAGTGAAACTCCAAAAACCAGGTACTGTATGTCATGTTAAATTATATCCACTTAAACTAGAATCCAGAGAACGAATTGCTCCATTAATACAGACATTTTTGAAATATCAATTAATGCAACCTTGTCAATCTCCATATGCACTCCATTACTCCCAGTTCGAAAGTCAAGTACCCTAAATGAATATTGGTTTGTGTAAGATCTCCAAGCTATTAATCAAATTGTAGACGACGTCCATCCTGTAGTTCCAGACCCACGTACTTTACTCATTATGTTATCTGGAGATCTCTGCAGGTCCACAGTTCTGGATTTAAATGATACCTTTTACTGTATGCACTTTGATCCAGAATCTCAAGAACTTTTTGCTTTTGAATGGGAAGAATCATTACTAGGATAAAAAAAAAAAACAATTTTGTATGGGCTGTCCTTCCACAAGGATTTAAGAATGCTCCCACAATATTTGGAAAAGCTTTAGCTAGAGATTTAAGGGAATTACACTTACAAGAGGGAGTATTATTACAGTATGTAGATGATGCCTTAATTGTGAGCTGTACCAGAATAGCATCAGATAAGAACACTTCAAACTCTGAATTTCTTATCAGACTAAGGTTACAAAGTCTCAAAAGAAAAAGGCTCAGAGGGAAGCTTTGGTCCGAGTAACAGAGCCACTTATAAGAAAGCAGCTTTGAGGATTAATAGGAATGGAAGGATTCTGTAGCATATGGATACCTAATTTTGGACTCATAGCAAAACCCTTATATAAAGCCCTGACACGATCTGAACAGGAACTTCTAAATTATGCCACAGAATATAAAAATACCTTCCAGAAAGAGAAAACAGAAAGAGAACTTTTAACATCCCCAGCCTAAGTGCTCTCAGACACAAGAAAGTATTTTGAACTTTTTGTACACGAGAGGCAAGGAGGTGGATTAGAAATGCTTACTCAAAAATTAGGAAACACTACATGTCCTGTAGTCTATTTTTCTGAACAGTTGGAGAACACTACCCAAGGATGGTAGGAATGCTAAAGGACTGTAGCAGTTGCCTGTGACATTCTTGAAGAAGCAGAAAAATCCACCCACCTCTGTGCATACACCCCACAGTGTACTGCCACTGTTAGAAGGCAAGGTGGATAGTGGCTCACCATTGGACGATTAGGTAAATAACAAGCTATTCTGCTAAATAATCTGAACATTACCCTAAAAGCCTCTTCTAGTTAAATTTATTTATTCCAGCTGTCCAGGTTTAGTCAACCAACCTTTATAACATCCAGACATTGAGATGTACACTGATGGAAGAAGCTTCATGGATCAAGGACTTCAAAAAGCCGCTTACGCAGTAGTAACTACATACAGTGCTGGAGAGTGAGACCTTCTCATCAGATGGGGAGAACTTTGTGCATTCACCCGAGCCCTTTCTGGGAAAGGGACAGTCAAAAAACATATAAACAGACTCTAAGCATGCTTTTAATATAGTTGATCTCATGGAGCCATCTGGAAGGAAAGAAGACTCAACCTCTGGTAAAAAGAAAATTAAACATGCAGGCATAATCTTTGCATTATTAGAAGCGGTAATGTTACCTGAAGAAGTTGCCATAATACACTATCATGGTCATCAGAAAGGAGAAATAGACTCTATAAAAGGTAATCAAGTAGCAGATATAGAAACAAAAGCAGCAGCCAAATTGAAACCTCCATCCTCATATTAGTATTTTCTCTAATACCTGACATAAAACTAAAGAACTTTTCTCCTCAGACGTCAGTCCACGATCTGTTGAGAGCAAAAGGGTGGGACTTTGACTCAGATGTTAGTTTTCAATCGAACATTCCATACAAAAGAACCAAGGAAGGGTGGCTTTATAATAAAAATGGAGTTTCTTATTCCTGAATACTTAATAGAAAGAGTTCTTACAACAAGGCATGCATTATGGAAGAGATGTCATGTATTAGTGGTTGGAAAATGATATTATAGGACCTAAGATGCAAAGAACCATTCAGAAAACAACTCAAAACTGGTTAACTTGTGCTAAAAGCAATTCCCTATAAAAGAAGGCCGAGCAACAGGCACCAGGTTATGCCAAAAGTATGTGGAAATTATAAATATCTCCTTGTTTTGTAGACACATTTACAGGATGGGTGGAAGCCTTTCCGTGCAGGACAGAGCAAACCTCAGAAGTGCAAATGCACTGGTGAGGGAAATAATCCCAGAGTTTGGACTCTGATTTTCAAAACAAAGTGATAATGGGGGAGGCTTTTACATAAAAAATTCACAGGAACTATCAGGACTACTGAACTTACATTGGAAATTACATGCATCTTGGAGACCTCAATCTACTGGGAAAATGGAGAAGATAAATCAAACCCCGAAGAAAATGCCTATTGGCCTGTCCTCATCTGGTGTTGTGCCTCTTGCTTCACAGAGCAAATGACAAAACACAGACTGCCAGAGACCTAGAAGAAGGAGAAGATGCTGATGAACCTCCAGAAGACAGGTATCAATGTAACCTCCAGAAGATTTAAAATACATCTTCAGGAGAAGAGATAAGGAATGATAAATATTAGCAGATCTGAAGTCCCACATGTTCCAGCATTTATTTTTGCTTGAACGTTGTTAAGTATATTAAAAAACTTACTAGATATATGTATTGCCTAAAGAGTAGAACACTCATTTGTAGCCAATAGGTAGGTTTTTGTACTAAAACTATTATATTCTTCCCAACGTGTATTTCTGGACTTGTATCCATGTTTTGTATCCCTGCTATAGTATAGCTCAAGAAGCAGACAGACAGACACTGTTTTTTTTTTTTTTACAATGGGCACATTCTTACACAATTTCCATGAATTAAGCAGTTTGTTGGGTATGCAGCTAATTACCTCTACCTAGTGTTTCCAGGTTACCCTTGTGGACATACCTCCACCAGGGAAAGAACTGGAAAAAACTAAGGAAATTAATAAAAAAGATGCAAGAACAAAAAGGGATCCTCTATGCCATAGACATGGCTACTACAGTTCCAAAGGAATGGCCAATTAATATGGAAACCCAGGATAGCGTATTTCTATTTCTTATAGTATAAGAGTAGGAAAAGCCATTCAACATGCAAACCACTTAATAATGGTTTACTTAAAGGATGAGCATGTAATAACTAGAGAAAAAGAGGGGCATTTACAACTTTGAGATAGCATGGTATGGCTAACATCTGGGTATGGTAGATTAAGCTAGGCAGTCCCTCTCTATTGGGAACAATGAAACCACTTCCAGCAATATAATCCTTATAAGATAAGGAAAATGGGATGGTTGCCTCCAGAACAATATCTTCAATCCATAATATTACAAAAAAGTAACTGGTTTGGGCCAGATTGGTTTAATATACCTGGTGTTTACTGGGTAGCTCCAAAAGTAACTCAGTGGTTATTGGCATCAATTTATGGCCCCGGTTGTGCCCAGGCTGGATAGGCAGATCTACCCTTTAGATCTACCATGAACTCAAGGAAGTATTCATAAAACTTTACCATCAGCAGCAAATGTAACTTTATTAAAATCTCAATGGGCCTGATCAGTATTTCATTGATACGATCATCTAGTTACTATATTTCCGCCATTTTTAGGCACAGAGGATGTTATACTTAGGAGAGGAGCCTTAAACAATTTTACACAACGTGCTTTAAATGCCAGCCTCAACCGTATATCTCTTTCAAATGCTGAAACGATTCTAACACATAAGGCAGTACTACAAAACTGAATGGCTTTAGATATTCTGCCAGCTTCACAAGGAAGAACATAAGCTATAATAAAAACTGAATGCTATACCTATATAACTGATGAATCTGATAATGTAACTAAAATATTAGAACATATGAAAAGTCAAGTTAATGCAATAGATAACTGGCCCCCCTTCCTTCAGTACTTTTTATTTATTTAGCTAGCTTCCTACAGGAATATGAATATTACAGTCAATATTAGAAGCAGGAGTTAATGATTTTGATGAGTTAATGAGTTAATGATTTAACTACTAATATCTGCAAGCAAACAGCTTTAAAACTTTTCTCTGTCTCCTATGCCAGTCTATCCATAACAGAATTTCTGAGAAAGAACTAATACTCCAGCCAAAACTTGAGGTTAAAGAATATGTAACTACAACCTAAGAAGTTCCATTCCCCCAACCCCTAGCGTTGACACCCTTTTCCAGCATGAAGAAGACAGAGAGGTCTTAGCCCAGATATCCCCCAAGATTGAGGAATGAACAAAAATAATGGGGAGACTGTAACCACTGACTACGGTGTTTGTCCTTGCTAGCGTAATGGTTATTACTGTTTAATCCTAGTTCTAGCCCTTTACCTGGTTCTATAGTTGTCTATACTTACTGTAATCGTTACTTTAGCTTGGCTCCACTACTTTACATTTTATAGATTGTAGCTATTTATACTTGTTATTGTAATGGTGTTTTAGTTTGCTAGCTGCCGGAATGCAAAATACCAGAAACAGAATGGCTTTTAAAAACAGAAATTTACTAAGCTGCTAGTTTACAATTCTAAGGCTGAGAAAATGTCCCGATTAAAACAAGTCTATAGAAGTGTTCAATCAAAGGCATCCAGGGAAAGATACCTTAGTTCAAGAAGGCCAATGAATTTCAGGGTCTCTCTCTCAAGTGAGAAGGCACATGGCGAACACAGTCAGGGCTTCCATCTCAACTGGAAGGGCACATGGCGAAAACGGCGTCATCTGCTAGCTTTCTCTCCTGGCTTCCTGTTTCATGAAGCTCCCTGGGAGGCGTTTTCCTTCTTCATCTCCAAAGGTCTCTGGTTAATGGGCTCTCTGCTTCTTGTGGCTATGTTGTTCTGCTCTGCTCTCTCCGAATCTCTCATTCTCCAAAATGTTTCCTCTTTTATAGGACTCCAGTAAACCAACCAAGATCCACCCAAATGGGTGGAGACACAATCCTCTAATCCAGTTTAACAATCGCTTTTGATTAAATCACACCTCCAGGGAGATGATCTGATTACAGTTTCAAACATACAGTATTGAATAGGGATTATTCTGCTTTTACGAAATGGGATTTAGATTAAAACATGGCTTTTCTAGGGGACATACATCCTATCAAACCAGCACAAATGGTAACAACTCCACTTACCCTTGTTTGAATCCATAAAAACCTTTAACTCCTTAGACTCAGAGACAGATTTTAGGCCGATAGGCCATCTGTTCTCCTTGCTTCACATAGCAATAAACTTTTTCTCCCTTTCAAAATCCGGTCTCAGAGATAGGATGTTATGCATGTTGGGGAGAGAACTCGGCATTTGATCAGTACCAATATTTCAGTTGTGGATAAGGGATTATGAACCTGTGTCATCATCATCATTATTTATTCTTATTTTTTTTTATATTAACTTTTTCCTGAAACCTATCTCCTTTTGGGGACACTAGATAGGGTTCAAATAAATAAGCAAACTAACACAATTCTTGGAATCTTTTAACAAAAATCTTCACCTCAAAGGGATTTTTCTTGCATGAGAAAGATTCTACCAAAAGTAAAGTCAGGAATTATTTCATCAGAACCGTCCCTGGGAAATTACACATTCTGGCCTTTTGCTGATTAAAAATATTGTTTTTAGCTCTAGACAAACCTAAATTTTGGATTTTGGCTCTGTCACTTTAGGGAGAGGGCCAAACAACATCTTCCATACATTTTCAGGAAGAGCAGTTTAAGCATACGCAAACAATAAATAATCAAATGAGTGAATTTACTTAATGGGCCTGAAAAAATATGGGACAAAGAAGGCTATCTTCATTTAGACATCCATAGAAACACATGAAACAAGCATTTGGATTTTAGCATCATTACTCTGAGAATTTATCAAGGAAAATTTTCTGAAGACTTTCAAAATGACAGTTTATATTTATCCACATAATTACCAATTCCAGAGATTTTCATTCCTCTGTGTGGAAACAAATTTCCATCTGGTGTTATTTTCTTTCTGCCTGAGAAACTTCCTCTAACATTTCTTGGAGTACATTTTTGTTAGTACTGTATTCTCTTAGCTTTTGTGGTCTGAAAGTCTTTATTTCACCTTCATTTTTGAAAGATAATTGTTGAGTACTGAATACTATATTCATTTAAAGAATGTGGGGTTTGTTCTGATAGGCAGTTAAAGTTGCTTTAGAATCAGCTTGAACCTTTAAAAGTTTTGTTTATGAGCTTTTTAAGGACAGATCTAGAGTAGCCTTTATACTGAGACTATTTAACCCCAATGCCAAAGTGTGACCCTTCTCGGGTCTCCACTGAATGACCTATGTGTTCAACAAAAATCTCACCACTTTTGCCACATGTGAGCCACATGCAGATATGTGGGCTCTTGCAATTGTCTAACTTATAGCTCCCTGGCAATCCGTCTGTCCCTGGCAGTTTTTTGTTTGTTTTTGTTTTTGCCTGGCCTCATGGAGTTTCTTCCTGTACAAGTGCAGAATGACATTCAGCTAAAGTCTTAAAGGGGATCTCTAGCATATTTCTGGAGCTCTTTTTCTGATTAGCTCCCTCCTTTCATCATCCTACCCCACTAATATTGACCTTTCAAGTCCCCTTAAACTTCAATTTCTCTCTCTCTCTTCAACTCAGCAAGACAGCCTGCTCTGTTTGGTGTCTGCCTTTCTGTTCTGTGATAAAGAATGGGTCTCTGGACAGAGAACCAGGGTGATTAGAAGTCTTACTTCATTTGTTTCTCTTCTCTCAGGGAACCACAGTCCTACACTGACTCTTGCTTATTCACTTTTGAGCTGTGTGACCTGGGTGAATGAATTATTTATCCAAATCTCACTTTTCTCAGAGTAAAATGGGGATAATACTCCTCAAAACCTAATAGTGTCTAGAGGATTAAATTAAATAATATATTACCCAGCTACTCCTCCCATAGTAAGCGCTTAGTAAATGATAGCAGGTGTCAACAATATAAATAGTCAGTTACACAAGCAGACTTTGCAAAACCAAAAAGAGTTTCAGGTTGAAATGTTCTATCTTATTGTAGGATGTCTCTTTACTTTTTAAAAAGCCATCTGTATTCATCCACTCTCAATAATTAACAAAGCTCCTCTATTTCTAGCCTGAACAACAGAGAGAAAGAAGATAGGTAGATATGTAAAGAGTTTGAGAGTTTAAATGGGGCTACAAAAGACAATCCAATGTCCTTGGGCAATATCTGGAAAACTAGGTAAGCTTGGTTAATAGCAACAAAAAAATTTATGCTTGAAATAGGAAAGGGGGAGGGGATGAGTATAAACAAACCAAATCTGGAGCAATTCATGGAACTGAGGAGTTTGTAATGCTTTTACCTTCAAGTAATGGAAAACCCTTATTCAAACTAAAACAATGTTAAATGTTTCCACTTGCATTTTACCAGTTCCTTGGCTCTGCCCCTACTTCTCTGGAACTCTGGGCTCTCATCTTCAGGCTGCCATGACTTAACAGTATCGAAAAACAGAAGAGGAATCTTCTCAATCAATTCTCTTTTTAAAGAGTGAATGAATTTTTACCAGAACTACCCCCTTCCATCTCTCAGAGTAGGTAATTCCTCATTTCTCATTGACTATGTAATGCCATGTGCCTGTTCCTAACTAAGGGAAGATGGACTTGGCTGATCATGAGGTGGACTGCATGTTAGAAAGTCAATGACACTGACCACTACAAGAGAAGAACAGCCTTCTTGGGATATAATATAGGCAGGGGGTTGTTCATTTTGCTTCATATGAAAAATTGTCAGTGTCATCCTGGTGGTTGGTGAAGGGGTGTGAAGTAACAGTTTCTTAAAGAATAACAGAGATCTAAAAAGAAGTGTGGGGCATGGCCTTGGAGGCCACCATTTCACTGTGGAATCTCCTTTTGAACAACTTTGGGCTGTCTGCCCTGCGGCACCCCTAACTTCAATGGGGAGAATGTGGCTCTAGGTTAAACTGATGCTTATTCATTGAGTTAGACTCTTCTGACGTTAAAGTTTGCCTTCAACCTCAGTTTATTTTAAATTAGTCACAGAAAAGCTTCCTGAAAATGAGCTGATTAGTGTGGTAGTTTGAAGGTGTTTTGTCCCTCAGAAAAGTGGATGTAATTTATTACACTCCTGAAGGTGCAGAGCCATTGTAGGTGGGGTGTTTTTATTAGGTTATTTCAATTGAGATGTGACCCACCTAATTTAAGGTGGGTCTTAGTGATCTTTTTTTTTTTACATGGGCAGGCACCGGGAATCGAACCCGGGTCCTCGGGCATGGCAGGCAAGCATTCTTGCCTGCTGAGCCACCGTGGCCCACCCTTAGTGATCTTATTGGAGTCCTTTATAAGAGGATAAAGGACACACAGAAATAGCCCAGATTGTTTAGAGAAGACCCCAGAGAAGCTGAGAGATGAGGACATACCCACAGAAGCTGAGAGAGGAAGCCACTGAAGTCAGAAGCTCAAAGCAATGAAACCCGGGAGAGAAGATCCAACAGACACAGGCCATGTGCCCTCCTATGTGATAGAGATGTCCCAGATGCTGGCAACTTTTCTTCTGAGAAGGTTCCCTTCAGAGATGCCTTCTTAATTTGGACATTTTCACAACCCCAGAACTGTAAATTTGTAAGCTAATATATCCCCATTGTAAAAGCCAACCTATTTCTGGTATATTGCATTCTGGCAGCTTTAGCAAACCAAAACAGTTAGTGAGGAAGAGAAAGTGTTATTTTGGTCACAAGGTTGGAAGGTTCATCGATTGTTGCTTGGCTGACATAATCTGAAGGCATTTCTCTCTGAGTAATTATGGGCAAAAGTAGCAGAAATAACTGGATTATGAAGTGAGAATACCCAAGAAAGAGTCTCACTGATGTGGAAAATTCAGGCTGTTTTAGGAGCTGGAAAAGATCATTTTTACATTACATTTAACTTAAAAACGATTTTTAAATTTATATTTTGGGTAGTGCATTTCCTAATTTAACTTGTATGGTCAGTATAGTTAACACCATAAGTATATGGAATCTTGAAAAGGGCATGAGATTTTGTTGGTTTGTCCAGGTTAGTGTGATGCCCTGATAAATCGCAGAGAGATTTGGACAGTGAATAAAGAAGTATTTGCAAGGTCCCCTTGGGTGGATGGGGAGAAAGGGGTGGGGGGGGAATATTCAACTTCCCCATTTGGAGAATTCCTGATATTCTTACAAGCAGTGCGGACAACCAAATCAATAGGTCGAGCCCTCGATATTGGGGGTTGCCCCTATGAAACTTATTCCTGCAAAAGATAGGCTAAGCCTATTTTAAATTAAGCCTAAGAGTCGCCCCCCAGATAACTTCTTTTGTTGCTCAGATATGGCCTCTCTCTATCTAAGCCAACGCTGCAAGTGAACTCACTGCACTCCTCCTCTACGTGGGACATTATTTCCAGGGTGTAAACCTCCCTGACAACATGGGACAGAAATTCCAGTATGAGACGGGACCTGACATCAAGAGATTGAGAAAACCTTCTTGACCAAAAGAGGGAAGTGAGAAATGAGACAAAATAAAGCGTCAGTGGCTGAGACATTTCAAACAGAGTCAAGAGGTTATCCTGGAGGCTATTCTTATGCATTATATAGATATCCCCTTCTTATTTTATGGTGTATTGGAGTGGCTAGAGGGAAGTACCTGAACTGTAGAGTTTTATTCCAATATAGCCTTGTTTCTTGAAGATGATCGTATAATGATATAGCTTTTACAACGTGACTGTGTGATTGTGAAAACCCTGTATTTGATGCTCATTTTACCTAGGGTATGGACAGATAAGCAAAAAAAAGGATAAAAATAAAACAATAATAAGGGGAACAAAGGTTAAAATAAACTGGGTAAATGGAAATACTAGTGATACGAGAGGGTCAGGAGTGAGGTATGTGGTATGTATGAATTTTTTTTTTCTTTATTACTTCTTTTTCTGGAGTGATGCAAATGTTCAAAAAAAATGATCATGATGATGAATACACAACTATGTGCTGATATTGTGAGCCATTGATTATATATCATGTATGAATGTATGTTAAGAATGTTTGTGTGTTTGTATGTTGTTTTATTAATAAAGATATTTTTTTAAAAAACACTTTTTAAGAAAAAATAGTCAAATACTCCTAGCTAAAAGCATTAATGCCCTTTGTTTTTAATGCAAAGAGGCTTTTTTCATGCTCACATTTTTGCCAAATAGTTTATTAATCTCTTTAATCTTGTTCACATGAATTTACTGAGCCTAAGAGGTCAACAGAAGAAAGAGTTAAGTGAAAAGAACAAGAAGAAGAATCTCTATCATCCAAGTACTTCCTCAGAGGACTTTATTTTTTCCTTTCTGAACATGCTTCGAGAGAACTCGAAAATTATAAATAGATAATCTTATGTATTTTGATGTTTTCAGAGCTCTTCCAAAATTTCTAGCACACACTAGCAAAAAGGTCAAGCTCTTCTGGGCACTAAATATTTTTGAATAGTAACACTTATCCCTCAATTTTATTATACCATGTTCTAAAAA
Organism: Myrmecophaga tridactyla; assembly: GCA_004026745.1. NCBI lineage: Eukaryota > Metazoa > Chordata > Mammalia > Pilosa > Myrmecophagidae > Myrmecophaga > Myrmecophaga tridactyla. The sequence continues at coordinate 81,619 of PVIY010004487.1, read as the reverse complement.
TATCACTGAATCGGCTGTTTTTACAAGTTCATTAATTTCAAATAATCTCCTTAGTCGGAAACAGAAGCACAGAATTAATAAAAGTGCAACACATTCCAGTCATCAGTTAGGTCAGAGGTATAGAATATAAAATATATATTAAACGCCTCTAAAGAGTGGGAGAAAGAACAAAAGTGATGGTGAAGTTATACCATCAGAAGGTATAGAACATAGGGTTTAACAAATGAGTATGATTGCTGAATCACTATATTGATATTTCTTTTAGTCTCCAGTGTCTTGGAGCAGCTAGTAGTAAACACCTAGAATCATGACCCATGACAAACTCTGAAATCTGTTCTACAACTAATTTGTTGTGGTGTGCTTTGAAATATATTACTTTTTTTATATATGTTATTTTTCACACAAAAAAGTTGATTGTGATGATAAGTACACAGCTATATGATGATTTTGTGGACCACTGATCTAACAACTGGACATCATAATCTAGCCAGGTTGACCCATGAAATTAACCATCCAAAGAGGTGAAGAGATCATGCATGTTTAACACTGGGCACAGTGCCTGGCACGTGATCCAGTGTTATAAGAAGCAGAAGCAGGCTAGGTGAGGGCTAAGGAGATTAATGATTACATGGTATGCTGGTTTGAAGCTATTATGTACCCCAGAAAAGCTATGCCCTTTAATCCTCACTCAATATTGCTGGGTAGGATCTTTTTTATTGTTTCCATGGAGATGTGACCCACCCAATCATGGTAGTAACTTCTGATTAGATGGTTTCCATGGAGACGTCTCCATGCTTTCTAGGTGGGTTGCTTACTGGCGCCCTTTAAGAGGAAACTATTGGGAAAAGCCTCAGAACCAATAGAGCCTACTGTGCCAGAGACCTTTGGAGCAGAAAGAAAACGGCCCTGGGGAAGTCTTACGAAACGAGGAGAGAAAGCTAGCAGATATCTCCATGTGCTCTCTCAGCTGAGAGAGAAACCCTGAAGGTCATCACCCTTCTTAAACCAAGGTAGCTTTCCCTGCATGCCTTATATTGGGCATTTTTATAGCCTTGCCTTAATTTGGACTTTTTCATGGCCTTAGAACTGTAAACTGGCAACTTAATAAATTTGCCTTTTAAAAGCCATTCTGTTTCTGATATATTGCATTCTGGCAGCTTTTACAAACAAAAACACATGGTATATGAATATATAATATATATATATCAATAAATTTATATATATCAATAATATATGTCAATAAAATTGCATAAAAATTAAATATATATATATATATATAAATAAAAACTCAAAAACTCAAATGTACCAAAAATACATTAATATGCCTTGACTTATAAGTGAAGTATGGCTAAAGTTTAGCTCGGTTAAATTTAAGATTGCAGGGTATAATTAACTTAATACAGAGTACTTATAAAAATATACCAGGCACCATTCTAAGTAATTTCCATGTAATAATTCATTGACGCATCACAACAACCATATGAAATAGGTGCCGTTATCTCCATCTTGTAGGTAGAAGAATTGAGAAGCAGCGAGGTTAAATGACTAATACGGAATTGCATAGCTGGTAAGTGGTGGGGTGAAGATTTGAACCCAGCAGTTTGACCTTAGTGTTCATATGCTCAACCTCTATATAATTTGGCCTTGGAATTGGGGGATGGTTGTCTAAGGAGATGAGTGCCTGCCACACATGGAATCCTCAGTAATGCAATGCAGGAAAGCTAAGGAGCCAGCCAGTCACAGACGCCTGTGACTTAGTAGCCAGTTGACATAGTAGATTATTTAACTTTTCTCTATGTCTCTGTTTCCTCATTTGTATACCTGAGCTAATAATAATCTCATTTCACTGTTCTCAGTCTTCAGTGGGCATAAAATCCTTAGGGGGCTGCTATCCAATAAACCTAAGGTAAGGTCCAGGAATCTACATTTTAAATAAAATCCTCAAATATTTCTTATATAAACTATACTTGGATATTATGGTAGATTGAACTGTGTGCCCCAGTCTGGCCATGTTCTTCTTGGCCTTGGGCCCCATTCTGGTGGGTATGGACCCATTGTAAATAGGATCTCCTGAAGATGTTACTTAAGTTAAAGTGCACTGAATCAGGTTGGGATTTAATCTGGATTACTAGAGTCTTTTATAACCAGAATGAAATTCAGACATAAGGAAAGAAAGCAAGGGGAAGAAGCCAGAGTCAACAGAGCCCAGAAGAGAAAGAAGACACTGCCTTGTGCATTGCCATGTGACAGAAAAGCCAAGGACCAAGGGTCACCAGCAGCCAGACACTGAATGACAGTCTTCGGGTAAAAAGCATTGCCTTGCCGACTCTTCAGTTTTGGACTTCTCCAAGCCTCAAAAACTTGGGTCAATACATTCCTATTGTTTAAGCCAACCTATTGTATGGTATTTGTTTCAGCAGTCAGGAAATTAAAACAATACCCTTTGGGAAATACTCAATTCTGTATCATATGGGAGGCAAAATAGTAAGGGTTTCTAGAGAAACAAAACCAACAGGATATATATATATATATATATATATATAATATTGTTTACAATGAATCTCTATGAATATATAAAGATATTTATTATAGGATTTGGCAAATCCTAATTCCATAGAGCAAGCTGAAACCTGAAAACTCTGATAAAGGTTAAACTGAATTCCCCAGGGGAAGCTGGCTGGCTGATGTAGAGGTAAAAATTCTTCGTCATGACTTCTGAAATCCTCAATTCTCGCTTTTAAGACCCCAACTGATTAGATGAGGAGACTCTCCTCATTGCTGAGGGCAATCTCCTTTGATAATTGTAGATGAAAGCAACAGATTATAGATGCAAATCCATCTACAGAAGTCCCTCATAGGAACAATGTAGCCAGTATTTTTCTGATCTAACAACTGGACATCATAATCTAGCCAAGTTGACCCATGAAATTAACCATCAAAAGAGGTGAAGAGATCATGCATGTTTGACACTAGGCACAGTGCCTGGCACATGATTTCAGTGTTATAAGAAGTAGATGCAGGCTAGGAAAGGGTTAAGGAGATCCCATAACTCAGAGGATATTGCAGCTGAAGGTTCACAGAATGCAAAGATGATGAAAACAATGACATTGACAACATCGATGACAATATTCTGAAAACCTCTGTAGCTTCACTAGGGTGTTTTTGGGATCAGAGTTGAGGGGAGATTAGCAGTTCCTCTCAGTCTCATCCTCCAATTTCCTTAAAAGAATGTAATTAGGTTTGCTTTCATGTTTAATAAAAAAAAAAAAAAGACTCTAATTTTAAGGGTCCTGACTTCCCTCGTTCTCTTCCCACCTTTCTTTACTTATGTGCACATGTCAATTTCCTTTACTTGGAACAATCTTACACTCTACAAATTCAATGCAAAAAAATGCAAACATATAGATGAGGTAATGTTTCATTTCAATAGGTTTTAGTCAAGTGTCATTAGTCAACCATTCAACAAATACATTTAACTACTTAATCAATCTTTCTTTGTTTTGATATGGTGAAGAAGTGAAAGAAACTGGGGCTCTTAACTAGAACAGGAAAGGAGATCCATGAGAATGGGGAAGCAGGATAGCAGCAGAAAGAGTAGGTTGGAGATGGAATATTAGCACACGTGTGCCTAACTTGAATAGATTTTGTTCTTTCAGTTGGGCAGCTACCCTTTGGAGCTCTAAAGAAGTGTATTTATCAAGCAGATGTAAACACAAGCAGCTGTTTTGCATAATTTATTAACTTTCCTTAAACTCGTTTTTTCAAAGGATTTCTTAATGGAGGCAGCATTATATTGTGGTGTAATGACTGGGTCACAGAAATCTAGTCTAAATTAGATCCAGAATCTATCTTATAAATAAATGTTGTGGATGTATTGCAAGACTGATTCACATAGTCACTAAAATATCTTAATATAAAAAATTCATAAAATGTACCCCACAGTGTATGTTAAAAATCATAGTTTACAACCATGCATTGAAGTCCTCAGGGACTGTGCTGGTTTGAAATGATGTATGTACCCCAGAAAAGCCATGTTTTAATACTAATCCTATTTTGTAAAGGCAGCCGTTTCTTCTAACCCCTATTCACCATTGTATGTTTGAAACTGTAATCAGATAATTTCCCTGGAGATGTGATTTAATCAAGAGTGGTTGTTAAAACGGATTGGGTGAAAACATTTTGGAGAAAGAGAAAGATTCAGAGAGAGCAGAGAAGAATGACATAGCCACGGGAAGCAGAGAGCGAAGCAGAGAGTCCACTAACCAGCGATCTTTGGAGATGAAGAAGGAAAATGCCTCCCAGGGAGCTTCATGAAACAGGAAGCCAGGAAGCCAGCAGATGACGCTGTGTTCACCACGTGCCTTTCCAGATGAGAGAGAAACCCTGACTTGTGCTCACTATGTGTCTTCTCACTTGAGAGAGAAACCCTGAACTTCACTGGCCTTCTTGAATCAAGGTGTTTTTCCCTGGATGCCTTTGATTGGACATTTCTATAGACTTGTTTTATGGGGACATTCTCTCAGCCTTAGAGCTGTAATTAGCAACTTATTAAATTCCCCCTTTTAAAAGTCATTCTGTTTCTGGTATACTGCATTCTGGCAGCTAGCAAACTAGAACAGGGACTATAGCTTGGATGCTTTTGAGTCCCTGGATGTACAGCTTAGTGTTTTGGAATTAGGCTCACCAGACATGGTATTTGTGTCCGTTTTGCAACTCTCTTCACATCCCTGAATCTCAGACTGTTCATCCATAAAATGATGAGTCATGAGAATTAAATATAATAGGACATAAAAGTGCTTATTACAGTGTCTGGTAATATACAGGTTCATTATAGTTCCTTAAATGTTTGTTAGTTATTTTATCTCTGCATTAGCACATCAACTGTCATGTGCTTGGCAATTATTAGATATTTAAAAATCTAACACTTTCAGTTTCTAAAATTTTGTCTATAATATGACTCATGATATTTAAGAATATATAATGAATATCATTGTCATCATTTATCTGATTTTGAGTCTTGGAATCACTTAGAAAATAATCAAGGAGTAGTTTACATTTTGGCCAACAGGAAATGTTATTTATTAAAACAATCAGCCAAGTCTTAAAAGAGCATATTGTTTTAAAAGAGGAATTCTATATGTAATATTATGCATAAAGCTATTTTTAAAATGTTATTTTTAATAAGCAGAATGAAAATTCCTTCCACAGAGGAAACTGACCTTGCTTGGAAAAATACCTCGAGAAGTAACAAAATAAACAATAAAGTTCTAAGATCTTTAGAGGGCATAGGCCTGTGGTAGGTATGATTTGTATCTATTACAGAAGGTGGAGTGGTAATGGTCCCTTCATTCTGGGAAGTTGTACCTCAGGAAATAAAACAGTATTGGTTTAAATCAATATTGGCATTCTCATTCCTCTATTCCAGTGATTGATCTTGGGGACCAAGTAATCCAAAGTCCTGTCCAGTGAAATGTAAGTAGAAGTCTGCTGTGTGGGGCTTCTTGGAAAGCTTCCCACCACCACCAATAAGGGGGACTGCCACAAGCATTTTGTCTCCTCACTTTTCCTCTTTCCTGTTTGGAAAGAGAATTTGATGCTTAGAAGTGCAGGAGGCCATTGGCATGAGAACAAATGATAACATCTAAGAATATGGAACAGAAAGATTGGAAGAGCCTGGGACTCTGATGGAATTACTGAGCAATTGTATTAGCCCTAGACTGCATACGTCTGTACTTTTTGGTATTTGAGAAAAATAAACCCCTATTAGTTAAAGTCACCGAAATCTGGTTTCTGTTACTTCCAGACAATCACATTCCTATGGTGTAATGAAGACTAAACCATTCTGGATGAGATAAGGAGAATTCTGTGGAATTATAGAAAGATTTGAGATTCTCATTTAGATTTAAAAAACGGCACAGAAAAAAGAGAGCATGTGTGGGAATAGGAGTCCTCAGGCTAGGTTGACCAGGAGAACATAAGTCCATGTGGAATCCACAGAAATCTTAGGGTGGGATCTATGCTTCCACAAGTTGTAGTATCTAGGGTTGGGGTTTGGACCAATTTTACTCTGGTATTTTGGAGGTTGGAAGGTTTCTGGCTGACATTTGGATTGCATGTCTGAATCCAGTGATTTTTACAGCAAATTGGCCAAATGGAAAAATCATAACAGTGTACTGAAATATCCAAATACTTTTAAATATGGTTTTCTTTTTCTCTTCTAAACAGGAAGGTAGAATAAAGATAAAATGGTGACTCATTTTCATGAATCATGCCCTTTAAGTATATAAAGTGTACCGACTGCCATTTTTGCATGATAGTTAACCTTCTTTCCACTCTTTCTTCCGCTTAGAAAGGTTGAAAAGTTAAAACTACATTTTCTGAATTCCTTTGCAGCTAGAATTCTGTATGAATGCATGCACCCAAAAGAGACTTGAAATGTGAAAGTAAGGCAGAAGCCATTTTCCTGTGGTTCTCACCTGTTCCTGTTGGTGTGTAAGGTTCATGCTTTTCCATGGCAGCATCCCGGGGGGTCCATTCTCCAATTTCCTGGGTATTTCCGGTCAGTTATAACTTCACCAGAGCTCATTCCTCCCTTCTGAGGACCCATCCACTACCTCAGAATTGGGCCCCTGTGACAATCAGAGGCTATCATCCGTAAGTTGGAATGAGGACTCAAACTCTAGTTCCATGGTTTCCAAATTTCAGGTGCATAGGATCATGAAAACAGTTTGTTAAAAAATTAAGATGCTAGTGTTCCACTTCCTACGGGTCTCAGAAATGTCCATTTTAAATAAGCACCTCCATGAGATGCTGCTGCAGATCACACTTGAAGAGTCACAGCTCTAGTTTGTTGTTGGACAGTTCAACTAAAAGGTCATGTGGTACCAGGACACAGCAGCCTTAGACCGTCATTAAGTCTGTGGAAACAGAGAAAAGTTAGTATTTAGCTTCAGAGAAATCCACATGAGAGAGAAGTAGAAATAAAAGGAAGGAGGGAGGAGTAAATGAGAGAAGAGAGAAGAGAGAAGAAAGAGAAAAGATGTTTTGGTTCTTGATAGCTCTTGTTCACAGATAGAATCTTCTGAGACCTGGCTAAGTTCCTTGCCCTTGGGTATCATAGTATTACCTACTTTAAAAATATCTCCATTCAATTTAAGATAATTTGAGTAGTTTTCTCTTTATTTTCTCAAAGATATTCTGATTAAGACACCTGGATATACTGCATATTTTTGAGTGTGAAAAGTTACTTTTTTTAACTGTTTAAAATAGAAAGTTTATTTCCTCAGTACACCAAATAGGATGCAAGGACTGTTGTGACAAAAATACAAATATGCAGAGTAACATAAAGTACTAATTTAGTTTGAATGAAAGGAAATCTCTTTAAATTTTATGGCAACACATTCCCAAGAAGATTCTTTTCTTCAGTTTATTACACATTTCTATAAAACAAAGGTGACAATGGATTAAGTGGAAGTTAGCTTGTGGAAATTTGCCTTAAAAATAAAATTCCAACTCAATTAATCCATGTCAGTTAAACAGTATAACTAAAATTTTCAAGTAAGTGTAAAAGGAGAGAAAGGAGTTATTTGCCATTTTTGTTTGAATAATCCAAGAAAACTGGTTACTATAAATACAACGAAGTGTCAAATTGACCTAGAACATAGTTTGGTACTGAATTTCAGTCTCAAAAAGTATTAAATGCTCATCATTAGTATGGCACATTTTGGTCCATGATGTGCTTTAATGCCACACTAGATCCCCATTTGTTACAGAAACACATAATTACTGTTGCTTTTGTGTGCGTGTATATATACATATATATATATATTTAAAGGCCAGGTATGCTTCCACATACAAAGGTAGCTTTTCTGAGGAGCAATTTGCAGGAAGTAATCTGGGGTGTGCCGGGTAACATGAGGCTCTCCAAGGTGAGATGCTGGGTCAAACTGAAGGAAGGAGTATTTTAAAGTCTCATCTAAATCCACGATAGCAGCCTGGTTCCCACAACAGTAACAATACTAGGGTGCAGTGGAGGTAGTAACCACATTCCGATCATGACACTAGTTGCGTGCCGCCACTTCAAGTTGGTGAGTCCGAGAAACCAGTGTGAGACCCTTGGCATGGTTAAACCGTTCATAAATGTCTTGGTGAAATGTGTAGCCAGCACCCTGTGAGATATGCCCAACCAACCACGATCATCTGGATCCGACCATAGCAAATCACACATTGGGTCCTCATGTGGAATTTCTTGTAAACCATCCAGGGCTCTTACATGATCCAGGCTATCTATGGATGAGGGGAGCCAGGCCACCATGGAGGCAGAATATATGTCCATCTACTAAAGCTGTAAGTGGAAGGTAATCAAATAGATCTGTGAAATATTTCCAAACATTGGCATTTCTGTACTTTTGTGGACAGTCATCATAAAATCCATATACTTGGGTAATTTGTTGGCGTTCATGTTCCCTTTCAATACTGTAATGCGTTCTGGATAACGCACCTTTAATGCCACAAGAAAAGTCCCAGTCTCCAGTGAATAATAACCTCTGTCGACAGAGCGGACCATGAATAGAATTTGTGCCTGGTGATTTCCCACCAGTTCTAAAGAGTTCCATAAGACCATGGAATTGACAATGAACATCTCCACAGCTGGGAACCAGACAACGAACGTCTTGCACATCTGATTCTTTTGTTAAAATTTCCTCAGTCTTTTCACACAGGGTCCGCACTTGGTTCGAGTTAAACTGTTTACATTCGCCCAGCTGCCTGACCCCACCGGTCCAGCTCCCGGGTGAGCGCCTCGTCGTCGGTGGCGGCCCGACGCCCTTCCCCCCGCCAGCTCCAGGCAGGAGAGTAAGGAAGGAGAAGGCGGGTCCTGGGCCTCGCGCCCCGCCCAAGCCCAGGGGGCGGCTCCATGCGCTCGGCCCCGAGGAGCCCCACCCTCCCGGCGCGGCCGCGCGCACGGGGAGGCGGTGACGGGCGCGCGGAGGGGGTGGGGCGTGCCGCGTGCGCCCTCCGCGCCTCTCTGCACCGACGGTGGCTGCGGCAATCGCCGCCTCCCGGAAAGTTATTTTTGAAGGTCGGTTTCACACGTCTCAATTATGAAATCACCACGGCCTGTATACACTCCAGAAAGTGAAGAGTGAACAGTGAAATTCCTCAACTTTCACGGCTCACTTTTCCATATTAACAGTAATATTCTATTAGAAGCCACAATATGTTGGGCATACGTTATTACTCGTTTTCTGATTTCTGCTTTACAGGTGAAGCCATTTAGGCTCGGAGAGAGTAGTTAACTTACCCAGGTTCACACAGCTAGTAGATCCTGCCTCCAAAATTTGAATCCAGGACCATTAACGTTGCCTCTTCATAAAGGCGAAAGTTGAGGATACATCAGTGAACAAAGCACCTCGCCTTGTAGAGCTGACGTTCTAGTGGGTGAAGGTGCTAATGAACGAATACGCGCGCTAGGGAGAAATAACAGGGTAAAGAGGCTGCTGAGGAACTGGGCATAGGTTGTGTGTATGTGTGTGTGTGTGTGTGTGTGCGCACGTATGTTTTATACGGGGTGGCAGGGGAAGGCTTTTAAAATAAAGTATCACTTGAGCATAGCTCTAAAGGAAATGAGGGAGTAGGCCACATGAGCATTGGGGCAAGAGTGCTCTAAGTAGAGAGTGCAGCCTTTGGGTAAAAGTGATCAATGTATGGCTTCTGAGAGTCGATAGAAGTAAAAATCTTCTTCTGCTTTCTATGCTTTATGGTAAAATAGCTGAGCTGTGAAAGAATATGCTTTCTTAGTTGTCTGAGTTTTTCCTTAATTTTAGAATTCTTTCTTCCTTATCTCAGTTCTCATTCGAACATAGCTTACTAGTCTCAAAAATAGTTTACCTCATCTTTACGTGTATTTAAATTTTTCAAGGCATCAACTGCATTGACAACTTGGTTTTTCTCCACGTGAAACATAGAAGTAGTCTAAGGACTTCACAGCCAAAACATGAATAAAAAGGAAATCCTAAATATAAAATTATATTTAAATCACATGGAAATCATCTCCTTTATCCTGTTTTCACCCCCACAAATATAAATTAATTTACTTAAAGACTTTCATCTACAGTAAAAGTAAACTTTTTCTGTAAAAAGTAAATATTTTAACTTTCCAGACCCATTGATTGGCTGTTGCGGTGTGAAAGCACCAATAGAAAATATATAAACAAATAGATATGATATTCCAATAAAACTTCTTTTATTTATTTATTTATTTATTTTACAAAAACAGCTTGTGGAGACACAGGGCCGGGGCTCCCCCTCCATGCAGAGAGTAAGTTACTGCACATAACCACCTACACTGACCGGGACAGAAGTTAATGGTTAACAGACCTCCTCAAGGAGGAAAGAATATACAGATGGCATCATACCCCACTTACCTTGTAAAACATTAAAACTCCTCTCCCCCGGTCACTGTCAATAGCAAATCTCTTGCGTCAGGAGACACTGCTGAAACTCTGTTCTCACACTCTATGGAATGTCTTGGTCCTAAACCCTTATAAGCTGCCCGTTGCACCCCCTGCATTTGTGGAGTGCTGCTTTCATATTTTCCAGAGCACTGTTTTCATATTTTCCAGATTGCTGCTTTCATATTGTCTGGACAGCCACCACTGGGAAAGATCTTCTCCTGTCTGTAAGTCCTAATAAAACTCATGTCTACTCTGTGCCAGATGTGTTGTTTGGTCTTGGGGCTGCACGAACCCCAGCCCTTCAAGAGCTGGGTTGGAACAAGGCTACAGGTTGGATTTGGCCTGCAGGTTGTAGTTTGCCAACTTCTAATCTATAGCATTAAGAAATTGATGACAAAGAGAGAAATATACACAGTAATCTAAATTTCTATGGATTTGGTAGATTCCAGTGAAACTTTAGCTTAGCTGATATTCAGAAGAAAAGTGAATTATGAACATTTTCCAAGGATTTATAAACATTTGTTTGAATAACTCTACCTTCCCTTCTCCTTCAGACATTGAAGAGCATTCAAATAATAGAAAAGGAGGAAAAAGTTTAGTTATACCAGGCATGGTGGAGTTAAAGTACTAGCTAAGTATTACTGTAAACACAATGTGGTTTGTAACATTTTGCAATAAAGTAAACGTTGAAGATATTCCAGGAAATACTGTAACAGCAATACGGCTATAGCCAATTATAATGCCAATTTAGTCAAATAAGAAACAGTGCACTAGAGTCCAATTTAATGTGTTAGGGAAGATTTTCATGAACTTGGAAGTCTGGTTATAACCATGGTGACTAGACCTAAGGGAAGACAGTGAGAGTTTATACAAAGCTTGAAAATGTGGAATAAGAACATGATTGGCTTAATGAATAATCAGCCCTACAATTAATTGTGCTATCTAATTCATTGCAAGAAATATCAAAACCTCACAAAGTAAAAATAAACAGAATTAAACAGTAAGGGTGATAGTTATGCACATAGAGGAAGGGGAATTTTGTCTTTGGAGCATGCCACACAAGTGAAGACACTGAAAAGGTGTAGCACTCGTAGGATGTGTGTAGGGGAAAGGAAGTGTAAAGAGAATGACAAAAATGACTTAACTTCATTGCTTCCTATGCGGACTGCTTTACAAACACTCCCCAAGGTTCTAGCAAAAAGTGGAATTTAGGAGCAGGGACATTCTCCTGAGGGTTGTAGCTACCTAGTGAGGGGAGATACTCCCCTTTGAGCTTGTCTCTCTGCTTGTTGGGCTGATCCTGAGATTTTAATCTCATAAGGATAAATGAGGGCAGATGGCAATTTTATGTCTTTCCTCACTTCTAAGTAATGCAGAACCATGTAGATGGCAACAGTGTCTGGCTGGTTTAGAAAATTCATATGGGGCTATTTTCTAGTGACAGACAGTACTTAGTTGTAAATGAATCTGATAATTGCTGTCATTCCATGGACTCCCCACGCTGGCTTGTGGAGATACCCTTTCTTCATCTGGGTCTCCACTGATGAGGGAGAAATATGAGTGGGCAATATGAACCTAGAATTTAATACCTGTGATCAGTCCTTGGGGGTGACAGTGAAGGGTCTATTAGAACTTGGAAAAAGAGAAATACTGTTGCTTTTTTTTTAGGGTTACAGTAGTAAAACCACTCAAATAACATGATGGCTGAATAACTTTTTAAAATAAAAACAAAAAGCATTGTCACAGTCAAAAGAAAGAATGACAAAGACTGAAAATCTGATCAGATCCAGACGGAAAGTGAAAGAAGACAATAACCTAATTAATGTTGCTGTTTTGTCTGAAGAGCTACTCTGGAACAAGAAGATGAGGGCGGTAAGCTGGGGACAGAGAGTTTGAAAAGTAAGAAATGTCCATGTACCAGCAAGTCTGCCCATGAATAGGGACGGTCTAACCAGTTGGTAGGAATATTCTCACCCAGTTTGCTGGCGGATAATACTCTTAATGCTATAGAGTCTGTTTATAGGGCTGAATGTTTTGTATAGTAATGTCAATTAATCCTGAAAAACTTTAGCTGATTGTCATCCCCATTTTACACTTGGGTTAACCAAGACTCAGAGAAGTTAAATAATTGGCCCATTATCTCACTAATATGCCATAGTTAGTCAGTGGCAGAATTGGGGCTTGAACTATGTCTTTCTGAAATGCAAGACGAAGCTCTTAACCTCTTGCTGTATTGACTCGCCATGTTTCTGTAGTGGAGGTGGGAGTAGTAGACCATCACAGATTGTTTCCATTAGCCTTTAACATCATTCAATGAACAGATTTCATTTTTGTTTGTTTTTTTCATATTTCATTTTTAATTTTGTATTTGTCAACTGTATCGGTTGGAGTAGACCAAAGTACTGTAATAAATAGACCCTGAAATGTAATGGCACAAACGCAATGGAAATTTATTTCTCTCTCAGTCAACATTCAGAGCAAGGTTTGCATGTAACTCTTCATGTGATGGTGAGTCAGAGATCCAAGTTTCTTCCCTCTTGGCTCAACCATCCCTTAGAACCTTTTCTTCGACTGTAACAGCCTGGCAGAAAGGGAGAAGAAGAGAATGGAGGCAATTTCAAATCAGACACATTTGAGCTAAAAAATGAGCTCTGTCATTCACAAGTGATAGTATCTCAGGCGTGAAACCTTTCTGAGCCCCGATTCCTCATCTGAAGTTTAAATGAAATGACCCATGTCACACGCTTATTGCAGTGCCCTGTGCAGTAAATATTAGCCCTTTACAGGCCTAACACACTTTCTTAAAAAACCACTCTGTGACAGAAGTATTATCCCCATTTTACGAAAGAGGAAATTGAGGTCACCCAGCTAGTATATGCAGAGCTTGGACTAGAATCTAAAACCTATTTCCCTAACCATTGAAAAACACTTTCTCTCAAGTTAAATGGGGGGTAATAATTGGACTCTGGTGTAAGTGAACTTAGTTTCTTACATTCTATTTAAATGTTTTTAATATTAACAAGCTTTAAAATATAGCTGCAGGGCAGCTGCCGTGGCTCAGCAGGCAGAGCTCCGACCTGCCGTGCTGGAGGTCTGGAGTTCGATCCCTGGTGCCTCCTGCCCATATGCAAATTAATAAAATAAAATAAAATAAAATATAGCTGCAAAATCACTCTCCTTTTTCTGTCTAACCAGGACTGAAGAAAGGCAGACATGCCTTTGGTAAATTGTATGGCACCTACAGTCTGCTGGCAAACAGTAGGTGGAAATACTTGCTGACAGACAAAAACTTTAAACTTGAATATATTTTTTTTATTTCCAAAGGAGACATTTAAAAATTATTCCCTTTAGAGAGTAACCACAAGACAAGGTTATACTTTTAAAAAACAACTTTGAATGGAGAAGATAGAATTTTTTTAAATATTATTTTACTTTTTACAAGTCAGAAACCATATGGAATTTCCACTTTCACATAGCTCATAAATGACTTTGCCTGGTTTTTTTTTGAAATCTCACCCTCCTAACTCCACACTCAGCAGAGTCTGAAGTTGAGTTGGTGTCTGGAAGTGACATTTTTAAGGGCCAGGCTGTTATTCAGGATGAGTTGTTCAGGAAGAAAGCCATCTAGTTTTGACCTGATCTTACCTCTCCAAAGCCCTAATGTCTTTTTTATATCGAGACTAAAATATGTACTCTTCTTGCCATTCATTAGCATCATTTTCCAAGGAAATGAACACAATTAGTATACTACTCTAAAAGCATTTTTTCCCCCATGATTTACATTCAAAGCAGGCAGGATTCAACTAAAGCTAAATTATAAGGGCTCTTTGGGCATTGTAATTGTTTGGTACCCTTTTGGGTTAACATTTATTAGACATCTGTTCAACATTTATTTAATGGGAGTGTGGTTTTGACTGAGAGGGATAATTTCTATTCTTTTACTTAAGGGTATTGTGGTAGTTAGGTTCAGGTGTCAACTTGGCCAGGTGAAGGTGCCTAGTTTTGTTGCTGTGGACATAAGCCAATGGCACACGAAGCTCATCTGTTGCTGATTACAACTGCAGTTGGCTAGGAGGCGTGCCTGCTGCAATGAATGAAGTTTGATTTAATTATCTGGAAGCTTAAATGAGAGTGTGCAATGAAGCCCAGCCCAGGCACTCAGCATACCTCATCTCAGCCCTTGCAGCTCAGCCCAGGCTTTTGGAGATGCAGAAAGGAATCACCCTGGGGAAAGTTGTTGGAAACTTGAGGCCTGGCAGGAAGGCCAGCAGAGATCGCCCTGTGCCTTCCTGTGTAAAGTTGAAAGTTAGCTGCCTTTCCTCTGAAGAACTATACATTTTTAACTAAATAAATCCCCTTTTATTAAAAGCCAATCCATCTCTGGTGTGTTGCATTCCAGCAGCTAGGAAACTAGAACAGGTATTTTCTGTGTTGGCAGATGCAGGAATGATATACATTTTGCTAGTTACATGAGGAAGCTAAGGAAACCAGAGTTAGTTAGCACATATTTCCAGTATATTCCTATGATATTTTGGTGAATTTTTATAAATTGTTGGGCTGGCTTGATCTTCAGTCTTGCTCTGAATGCAAGATTTGTGTATCAGAAAATTCTGAATAACAAACAACTTCAAAATGTTAACAGCTGAAAACAATCACCATTTTTTTTTTCACTAATATATTGGTCATGTGGGCAGGTCTGCTGATCTGTACTGGACTTGAATGATTGTGGCTGGGCATGTTCATATGTTTTCTGTTGGCTAGGAGCTGGATGGTTTAGCATCCACTCTACTTTAACTGGTCTCTTATCTTCACTTGGCTAGCCCAGGTTTTTCTCATGGTAAGTGTGAGGGTCCAAAGGAGAGAAGGCTGAAGCACATGAGGTCTGTCCTGGCTTGGTTTGGAACTGATGCATCATTACTTCTGATGCACTCTGTAAGCCAAAGCAAATCACAGGCCAGCCAGATTTAAGGAGTGAGGAAAGGCATTCCACCTGCTGATGGAAAGCACTGCAGTCATATTGCAACCAGCTGTGGCTTGAGGAGGGTCACATGGAGAATTGGCTACATATTTAACAATCAATCTACCATGGCCTATTACAATGAAATCATGACGTGATGGAGTTTATCTTTGGTAACTCACTGCTCCTTTTATTATAGCATGTAAGTAGAAATCCTGGTGGATTTGGAGTCAAAAGATCCAGGTTCAAGTCCTTCCACTTCTACTTCCCTTGGCAAGTCATTTTGCCTCTCTGAGCATTAATTTGCCCCTCTTTAAATGGTATGAGAACATCTGTCTACCCAGTTTCCGAGATTTATTTTTGCCATATGAACTCCCATGTTTAATAAGTAAGATTAAAAATCCCTTCCTTTTAGATATCCAAAGCTTTTATGCTGATTTTTGCCTGCCAGAGTCTTTCCTCACCTCTCCCCACTCCTATACCCTTGCCCTGTGCTAAAATCTTCAGTTTGTCTTTCTAAATGCCTCTTCCCAACCTGGGCTAAATCCTCCCCAATTCTCATTTTATTTCCCCATCAAAATTTAACCCTCTTAATTCCTTTTTCTTGCCTTGAAATTGTGCAGCTAATTTGATAAACAATGTCAACCAAACATGATACCATTTCTCAGCCTTCTGAGGAAATCAGGATTATTTTCACACTGCTGTTAAACTCCCGTGGATTCATTAGTGTGACTGGAACTTAACAGCCCCAGCCCTGCTATTCACTGCCTATGTGACCTTGGGCAAGCCACCCTCACTTCACAGTCCATGTTTCTCTCTCTCTTTTTTTTTTTTTTTGTACATGGGCAGGCACCGGGAATCGAACCCGGGTCCTCTGGCATCGCAGGCAAGCATTCCTACCTGCTGAGCCACCGTGGCCTGCCCGATATTTCTCATTTTAAACCAAGAAAATTTAACAAATCTAACATTGAGAGAACTTTCCAACTCTGATAACTTGATATTTTAGACCTACTCCTCAAGCCAGTATGCACTATCAAACTTTCTAATCTTTGCAATCTGATGAGTATAAAAAAGGTCTCAGTAGTTTAACTTGCATTTATTTTATTAAAAATGAGGCAGAGTATTTTTACATATGTTTAAGAACAAGTTCTATTTGTGTTTCCTTTTTATTTGGAGTGCATGTTCATATACTTTTGTCCATTATTTTGTTCATTATTTGCCAGATTAATAGATTTTTTTTGCAATGAACAGATGTTTAACTACATATCCACCCATAATACAATAATTTGTCAACTTCTTTAATTGCTGAATTTAGTATTCACGTGTCATGTCATTTAAAACTAATAGAGGTTCGAGTTTTTCCACTTCATAAAAAATTCACAAATATATACAATTGCTAAGAATTCACAGCCAATCATACATTCACTATTACTTATAGCTAAATGGTTTCAAGGGTAAATTATAAAGAGTTATAGCAAAACATTAGATTTAAGATGGAATTGACTGAGTTTTAGTATGGTTTATGTGATAAGGAAAAGAAAGATTAGGCCCAGTGTGGTGTTTAAATAGTCCCACCTGTGGAAGTCTAATATTAAGGTTCCCTTTTCAGGCCAGTTGCTGAGCAAAATTTCATGTACACCTACTATGTACAGAACTGGGGTGAGCGGCTGCCCACTCAGAATTGATTTCCTCACTTTCCTGCATAAAATCCCCATTTCTGAATGGAATCTGATTTTCCACTTGCCTTCTCTTGTCATTTCTGGGATGGGTCAGAGCATCTCAATTCTGAAGATAAATAGAATGAGATGGGGCTGGGGAGAAGCCTTGCCAGCTCTTCCTTTGGCCCAGCCCAAGGCCATGTGCTGGGATTCACTGGATGTCATCATCTGAGAGCATGCCCCTGGGCATTTAGCAGACTCCTCCTATGTGCAGGGCACCCGGTGTGACACCACAGCCCAAGGACATATTAAACCATTGATGTTCTCGTGTCATTGTCCCCAACCTCACTGTGTTTGACTGTGGCTGAGTTCAGGAAACTTTGGTCTTTTGGAACAAAGTATAAGCAGTTCAAAAGAAAGGGGTGGTATAAAGACCCTTGGAGTAAACAGTAGAGAGCATCAGGCCTCCCACCTGTGCAGCCAGTATCATCCAGGGAGCTAGTCCTCTATTCAGAGAACATCTCAGCACACGACTGACTATTCTCTCGAACAATGGTTCTCAAAGTATGAACCAGGTAGCAGCAGCAGCAGCAGCAGCAGCAGCACCTGGTGTTTTGGTTTATTAAAGCTGCTGGAATGCAATGCACCAAAAATGGACTGGCTTTTACAAAGGGGATTTATTAGGTAACATATTTACAGTTCGAAGGCCATACACATGTCCAAACTAAGGCATCAACAAGATGCTACCTTCACTGAAGAAAAACTGATGGCGTCCAGGATTCCTCTGTCACATGGGAAGGCCCACGATGGTGTCTGTGGCCCTTCTCTCTTGGGTTGGTTTCAGAATGGCTCTCTCAGCTCCTGTGGGTCCTTCTGGCTTCTACTAGTATGCTTTCTCTCTCTGAGCTAAACTTCTCTGAGCTTTGAGCTCTCTGTGTCTGTGTTAGTTTGCAAGCTGCTGGAAAGTGATATACCAGAACTAGAATGGCTTTTTAAAAGGGGAATTTAATAGGTTACAAGTTTTACAGTTCTAAAGAAGTGAAAGTGTCCAAATTAAGGCACCAACAAGGGGTCAACTTCACTCAAGAAAGGCCAATTGGTCTGGAACAGCTATGTCAGCTGGGAAGTCACATGGCTGGCATCTGCTGGTCTCCTGCTCCTGGGCTCAGTTGCTTTCAGCCTCTGTTCTGTGTGGATTCCTCACTTTGCTTCTCCGGACCCAGCTTTCATCTCTTGGCTTTCCTTGGCTCTCTCCAGGTTCTGGCTTGCCTAACATCTCATGGTGATGTGTGCTGGGCTCCAAGCATTTCCAACATTCGTGTCTCTGTTCTCACAACTGTTCTCCAGACATCTACATCTGCTCCCTCTGTTGGCTCTGAGGCATCTGTCATTTCTATCCAGACCAATAGATTCTTAATGGAGAAATCATGCCTTGCCAGTAAAACATTTCATGGAAACATTTGAAACTAGTGGTTTTGAAATTAGTGATGTCACCTCAGGGAGCAGTGTCCAGTTAAAAACCTATATTGGAAGTATGTTCTTTGCTGTGGGGGAGGGAAAACAAAACAAAGAGCAGAATAACACTGTTTGGGAGTTGATAATTCATGTGGACAGAAAAAACAAACTTATGTTAAATGATTAAAAAAATAAAAAGATATTCTAGAACATTTAAAAAGTAGAACATGGAGAGTTCAGTATTGTTTGAATATTTCTTTATTTTGTGGTTGAATGAATCAAATTTTCTGTGTTTTATAGAAAAGAGCAAATTATAATCATAATTAAAATAGCTGATATTTAGTGAGTAGACTTTGATTCCAGCTTGACAAAGTGTTTACTATAAAAATTGGCTTTTTTATATTTTTCTGTTCTAAAATCAACTGAAGACCTATAATACTGTGATCATCGTTAAAATAAATATAAGAAATATTATCAATGAGAAAAATGGATGATAGAAAGAAAAGTAAAATGCAAGAAAAAAAGGAAGGGAAGAAGCTGACACTTATTGAACTCTTACTAAGTGTGTGATAAGAAATTAGTAAAGAAACATGAACCTTGGCAGAGATTGGTAGGTGTTATCAAAATTCTGGGTCTTCTTTCAGGGCATTCAGTCAGGTGGTATCACCCAGCCTCTTGTGGCTGCTGTGTCTGTATGGCTGAGTTCCAGCTGATAGATCTGACTTACAAAAGCCTCCCAAACATGCTGCTCCACACATTTCCCCACTTCCAGCTTATCTGGATAAAGATGATACCCAGGATGACCTTGGGACCACGTGTTGAACATGGGAGCCCTGCTGTCAGCCTGCTATCCTGGAGGAGACAGTGCTGCCAATGGGAACGCCTGCCTTGAACTGCAATGTGAGTGAGTGGGAAGAAAGCTTTTATGGTGTTTGAGCCATTATATATTCTAACGCGCATTCATTAACACACTCTGACTAATATACACCATTAATATTCATCCCTAAGAGGTAGATACAACTTATTTTCATTTTTACAGGGAAGAAACTGGCCCAGAGTGGGAATGTGACTTTCCCAGGTTATACAAAGAAGATTCAAACTCAAGTTGGCCCAGCTCTGCTCCCAGAGACCACAAACATACTATTCATGCCAAGAGAAGAGCCTATGAGAGTTTTATATGGAAATTCTCGCCATACTTTTACATGTTGGACAAAGAACACTTATTTTTTAATTAATGAGCTAAGAAAGCAATTCCAACATTTTTTCTTTTTTTTTTTTTAAATCTTTTTATTGTATAATATAACATATATACAAAGCAAAGAAAGAAAAAAGCAGTTGTTTTCATAGTGCTCTTCAACAAGTGGTTACAGGACAGATCCCAGAGTTTGTCATGAGCTACCATACCATCCTCTCAGATTTTTCCTTTTAGCTGCGTCAGAATATAGGAGGCTAGAGGGCTTAAATATTTTTTTATCGTCACAATCTACTTTTTTTGTGAAAAATAACATATATACAAAAACAATAAATTTCAAAGCACAGCACCACAATTATAGAACATATTTCAAAGTTTGGCATGGGTTACAATTCTACAATTTTAGATTTTTACTTCTAGTTGCTCTAAGATACTGTAGACTAAAAGAGATATGAATTTAGTGATCAAGTATTCATATTCGTTTGTTAAATTCTATCTTATCCGTATAACTCCACTATCACCTTTGATCTTTCTATCCCTCTCTTTAGGGGCATTTGGGCTATGGCCACTCTAGCTTTTCATGTTGGAAGGGTCTGTCACTAATATGAGGTAGGGAGATGGAACCATCTGATGTTCTGGAGAGGCTGGGCCCTCTAGGTCAGGACTTATCTGGTCTAGGACCCATCTGGAGCTTGTAGGTTTCTGGAAAGTTACTCTAGTGCATGGAACCCTTGTGGAATCTTATATATTGCCCTAGATGTTCTTTAGGATTGGCAGGAAAATCCTGATTTGGGTTTGGCAAATTGTGATAGGTAGCAATGTCTAATTGAAGTTTGTGTAAGAGCAACTTCTTACACAACTTCTTACTAGAGTAGCCTCTTTATTCTATTTGAACTCTTTCTGCCACTGGTACTTTATTAGTTACACTTCTTTTCCCCCTTTTGGTCAGGTTGGAATTGTTGATCCCATGGTGCCAGGTCTGGATTCATCCCTGGGAGTCATCTCCCATGCCACCAGGGAGACTTTCACTCCTGGATGTCATGTCGTATATACGGGGGAGGGCAATGATTTCACTTGCCAAGTTGGACTTAGCAAGAGTAAGGCCACATCTGAGCAACAAAAGAGTTCCTCTAGAAGAACTCTTAGGCATGCCTATATGTAGGCTAAACTTCTCCGCTACCTGTATAAGCTTCACAAGAGGAAGCCTCAAGATCAAGGGCTAGGTCGATTGATTTGGATGTCCCTAAAGTTTAACACAGTATCAGAGGATTCTCTGATGAATCCCCTGTTTAATCATTCCATATTTTTTCTCCTGTCCCTCAGGGGACTTTGCCAGTACCTTTTTTTTCGCATGGGCAGGCACCGGGAATCGAACACAGGGCTCCAGCACAGCAGGCAAGAACTCTGCCACTGAGCCACCATTGCCAGCCCACCAATACTTTTTGCTTATCTGCTTAATATACTCTAGGATGTATCTAGGCATTTCATTAAGCTATACAGGATTAAAGGACCTCTTTCTTATTCTGGGCTCCCTGTGTTTCCATTGTTCAAATGAACTATACAGATGGGTTGAGTTAGATTATGTGCTACAGAAAATTTAGGTTCTAGACCAAGTAAACCTTTCTTCCTTTGGTCTCAAAGAGTATGTGTGGTTCTAAAATATAAACAATGTCTTCCTTACCCTTGTGTCCTGAATTACTTTAACCTTGACCTGATCTCTAAATTCCAGGTTATATACATAAATCTGCTATAAGAGCTTGCAATCTAGGTCCCTGTTTTCTTATACCTATAACATTGTGAATCCTATATGAGTAGTAGGCAACATGCCATAATGAATTGGCAAAATCTAGATTTTTCTATTTTTATTGGCTTTATGATTTAGGCAAAACATTTAGCTTGTATGGGCCTCAATCTTTTAATTTGGATAATTAAATTCACACTTAAAAAATTAAACAGATTTCCTGAGTATGAGAATGTAGTGGTTATGCTAGTTTTCCATTCCGCCTTCCAATTTCCAACAGCCCTTTCTTCCCTTTTACAAGAAAAGAACCTACCTTCCACTAAATAGAATCTTACAAAAAATTGCATTGTCGTAAAGTATAAAAAACCTAAAAATTTGGCTTGAGTATTGAAAAACATGATATTTTGGAGATTGAAAGAAATAATGAATATTAAGTACTTTGCACAGTGCCTGGTATATAATAAGTGCTCGATAAAACCATGTTCTTATTAGATCTAATAAGGTCTAACACAGTTATTAGGTACAGTCTTTAGGTACTATTTTCAGAGTTGCTCAGGTCTTCTTATTTCCTTTTCCTGTGTTTATCCATTGAGATGTCATTTGCCCTTACTATTAGCATAAGTCATAAGCATCCTGTTCTGTTTTTTCTGGAAGAGGAGGTAATTTGGACTGCATCCACTTTCTCACTAGAGAAGATGAGGGCAGTTGATGGTTAGTGTTTAAGAACAACAAAACATCAACGTTGCTTAGCAACTGAGGCTGGGGGTTGGGCAGAGACTGCATAACATTACGGAAGAGAAAAGCAGGGAGGGGCATGAATAATGAAATTAATGTTTGGGTCATTTCCAGGTGGGTGAAAAGAGATGTATATGGCTCTGGTATCTATAGCTCATTTTTAACATGATTAGGAAATTTAATAAAATATTTTGAAATTCAGCAGTGGAAGGCACAGTGGCATTGTTCTAATGCAAAGGAAATGTAAACTGTTCATATTGATCACAAATAAAATACAAGGATGGTTTAGAAATCGTCGAGCTTTGGAAATCTGTCACGCTGCACAGACACTGCTGCCACCGTATGGACAATGCTGGGAGAATACTGGGAGCTGAAAGGTGAGGGATGAGAAAGAAACCCTGGATCTCTAAGGCATGTGGCAGTGGCCTCCAGACATCTTTGCTCATGTGCCCCCTAAAATAATTTTTTAAAAAAACTGTGCACCTTCTGGTAAATTTTTAAGGTAATGTAGATTTTTTAGTGCTAAATTTAAGTGGTTATAAGGAATGTAGTCTCTTATGGTTTATGAACATTGACATTTTGAAATAACACCACTATATCACTCTTGTAAAGCCAATGGAATTTAAATACCATAGGGGTTTGATACTCACCATCAGCCATTTAAAATTCTCATGAGCAAACAAAATCACGTAAGAAGTACAGTCAGATATACCCACCTCTTACATATAGTTTTCCTTATTACTATCTTTTTTGCATTAATATGTAACTTTTGTTAGTTATGTTATTAATTTACCCCACTGTTTACATTAGGGTACACTATTTGTGTTGTACAGTTCTAAGGTTTTTGTGTGTGTATGCGTAAATTTATATACAACCTGAAATTTCCCTTTTTATCTGTTTCAAATAGATAATCAGTTGTGTTACATACATTCACAAAGTTGTCCCTCTATCACCATCATTCATGAAAAAACTTTTCCATAAGTCTATACCAATTAAACATTAACTTCCCAGTCCTCTCCCTAACATGGCACTTGGTAACCTGTATTCTGGTTTCTGACTTTATAAATTTGCATATCCTGCTTATTTTAGATAAGTGAGATCATAAAGGATTTATCCTTTTGTATCTGGCTTTTTCACTCAACATGCCTTCAAGTTCCATGTTGTAGCATGCATCAGAACTTCACTCCTTTTTTAAAGCTGAATAATATTCTATTGTATGTACATATCACATTTTGTTTATCCACTCATCTGTTGATGTACAATTTGGTTGCTTCCACCTTTTGACAATTGTGAATAACATTGGTATGCAAATATCTGTTCAAGTCCCTGCTTTCAGTTCTTTTGGGTATATACCTAGAAGTGGGATTGTGGCATTACATGGTAATTCTATACTTAACTTTCTGAGAATTTGCCAAACCATTTTCCACAGGGGCTGCACATTTTACATTCCCACCAGCAATGAATGAGTGTTCCTGTTTCTCCACATCCTCTCCAACATTTGTTATTTTCAATTTTTTTAAATAGTAGCCATTTTGGTGGGTATGAGATGGTATCTCATGGTTTTGATTGAGCAAGCTCTTTTCTTTTTTTAATTAAAAATTATTTTATTAGGAAAGTTGTGGGTTTACAGAACAATCATACATAAAATACAGGATTTCCATACACCTGGAAATTCCAACACTTGGTGTTGGTGTGGAAAATTTGTTACAATTGATGATAACACTTTTTTTTTTTTGTGATTCTACTATCTTTTAGCAGTATGGCATTTGTTATAATTGATGAAAGATTATTACAGTAGAACTGTAACTACTGTTCATAGTTCATGCAGGAGCATTTTCCCCCATATTCCCAACCTATTATTATTATTTTTTTCATGCACGTCTTTATTTTATTACTCATCTACCCATACACTGGATAAAGGGAGTGTAAGCCACAAGGTTTCTATAATCACACGGTCACAGGATAGAAGCTATATAGTTACACAATCATTATAAAAGATCAAGGCTACTGGATTACCATTCAGCAATATCAGGTATTTCCTTCTGGCTATTCTAATACACTAGAAACTAAAAAGAAATATTTATATAATAAGTCAGCATATAAAACTTTTATAGAGTGTTAGATAGAGCCCAGGGTATTCTCTAGGGTTTTCAGAAATACTCTTGGTTGAGGCTTGACATGCTGTGGCGATTTGCAATATCTGGCTGAAGCTTGCATAAATGTAACCTCCAGAATGACCTCTTGACTCTATTTGAAATCTTTTAGCCACTGAAACTTCGTTTTGTTTCATTTCTTTTCCCCCTTTAAGTCAAGAAGGCATCGTCAATCCCACGTTTGTCAATTCCAGGCTGGGCTCATCCCTGGAAGTCATGCCCCACATTGCCAGGAAGGCTTACACCCCTGGGAGTTATGTCTCATGTAGGGGGCAGGGTAGTGAGCTTATCTGCAGAGTTGGAGCAAGCTCTTTTAAATGGGAAATTTTCACAGAATTCCTTTTCCTTTTTGAACATATATTTGCATTCCATTTCGCCAACAGATTTTTATTTTAATGTAATTTTTTTTCCTGTGGGGCTTTTCTTGATCACCCTTTCTCTATAATAAAAATAAATATATAAACGAAAGTTAGAATTTTTTCTGGGACCATAAGGTTTTAGTTTATACATATAAATGTATATTTGATACATGGTTGATCAAATGACAGATATGTGTTGATCAATGATTATTAAATTCTAAAAAGTAATGGTGCAATTTGGTTGCTTCCACCTTTTGACAATTGTGAATAACATTGGTATGCAAATATCTGTTCAAGTCCCTGCTTTCAATTCTTTTGGGTATATACCTAGAAGTGGGATTGTGTTAGATGGTAATTCTATACTTTCTGAGGAGTCACCAAACTGTTTTCCACAGGGGCTGCACATTTTACATTCCCACCAGCTGCTCAATATTCCTTCTTAAGTATATACCACAGTTCGCCCTTCCATTCATCAGTTGATGTACCTTAGGCCACCTCCATCCATTGCAAATCATGAATAATGCCACCATGACACCAGTGTGCAAATGTCTATTTGCGTCCCTGCTTTCAGTTCTTCCAAGTATATACTTAATAATGGGTTGCAGGATCATATGGCAACCCTATTTTAGCCTCCTGTGAACCACCACACTGCCCTCCAGAGGGGCTGCACCATTCTACTTTCCTCCCAACAATGACTAGGTACATCTCTATCTCTCTCTCCACATCTTCTCCAGCACTTGTATCTTTCTGTTTATTTTTTAAACAGTTTTATTCACATACCATCATTCTCTTTTAAACACTTTCCTATCTAGAAGTAACCTTATTCTGATGTTGGTATGTATTCTTCCTGTCTGGTCTTTTATGTATTGACTACATAAAAGACCAGACAGGAAGAATACATACCAACATCATTTACATACGGTAAGATATACATAGCTTTTACAACGTTTCCACCAATATATATTTCACATGTCCTCATGTTGATTCAGGCAGACCTAGTTATCTAGTTAAACCATTCGATAGTAGTACATTATGTGAACAGATCACAATTTATTTATACACATTGTTGGAAATTTAGGCTGTTAATAATGTTTTTTAATTGTATCTTTTTAATTGGAGAAGTTGTAGTTTTCCAAAAAAATTATGCAGAAAATACAGGGTTCCCACGTACCCCGCCTCACATGCACTGTTTTACCTATTACTAACATGTTGCATTACTGAGGTAGTTTTGTTAAAATTGATGAAACAATATTATTATAATTATACTATTAACTATAGTCCATAGTTTAGACTTCTCTGTTAATGTTGTGCAGTCCTATAGGTTTTTCAAAAAATATTTATTCTTGTAACATATAATCGAAATGTCCCCTTTTAATTACATTCAAATCCCTTACTCTATATATTGGCATTATCCACAGACTGCAGAAATTATAGTCTCATACAATCAAAGAAACAGAGAAAACAACTCTTTGGAAGCTCTTCCAGAGGAATAAGAAATAACTTTTTCAGAGTTCCCCAGAAAATCTCTTCTCAGTTCTTAATGCTCCAAATTGGGGTACATGTCCATTTCTGCACCAATTACTGGCAAGGGGGGATGAGATTACTTTTATTCCATTTAAATCTTTCCCTGGAACTGAAGCATAGAAACCATGTAAGGGAGGGGCTGACACATGCACAAAATTAGGGTCCTATCAAAGTGAGTGGATACTGACTAGCAGCAGCAATCTCATCACTGCCCTACCCTTCTGCCAGCACCTATAGGGCATCAGGGCATGGGGAAGGGCACACTGGTTCTTGGTCCTTATCTGTTCCAATTGCCATTGGCTGAGATGCACATTTTCCCTTCTGATATTTGTCTCTATTATTCCTTTAGCATCCACGTAGACTCCTTGGTGACCAAGTCTACCTGACATCCATCCCCTGCTGAGTCTTCCTCATCCATATCAGTGCTATTGTTACCCTGGTAACTTTGAATGCATTAACAGGTACACATTTTCAGCTTGGTTGACCATTTGTTCATATAATCATCGAGCCCAGTGCTGAGATCTAGATGAAAAAAAGCACAATTCTTGCCTTGGAGGGTTTCCCAGTATGATGAGGAAACAACTCACTTTTTTCCTGAGGGAAGGGCATTTGAACAGGATTTTAGAAGATGCATTTGATATTACCTGATAATGGAGTTGGGATGAGGGATTTTCAACAGAGGAAGTGGCTAGCACAAAGGCATGAATGCATAAAAGAATGTGGAGGATGTGAGCAATGAGAGTGGAGGGATTGGGGATGGGTGGATGAGAAGGATGGAGGGATGGAAGGAGCTAAGAGTGCTGGGTTCTGTGTAGGAATTAGAAAACACTCTAGGGATTTCTAGCAGGGAAGGATTTCACAAGGGGAATTAAGTGTTTACAAAATTGTTGAAATGGAGCAGCAGAAGTCAGGAGCTGCTATGTTTAGATCATGTCACTACAGCTGCCACCCAGAGGTCAGGAGGATGCTGTTTCCTCCTAATGGTTGGGGACAGTATGCACTCACTGCCAATATCAAGTGTGCCGCGTAATCCTGGATTAGCAGTGGGATAGAGTATGGTTACTGCAAAAACTCAATCTGCTGCAATCTGTGTTTGAGTTGCTTCTACAGTTGGAAGAAGACATCGTCAGTGGGATCTGTCTACAAGTCCGGCATGAGTGTGTCTTACTGACACACTAGAATCTAGAATCTAGACACACTCCATCTAGAATCTGGTAGCAAGGGAATATGGGAAGTTCCCAGGTTTCTAGCCCTTGTAATAAAGAGGAGAATTTAGAAAGGGAGTGGGCATGGATGCTGAGGATTAATTGGCAGTATCTAACACAGATGGAAATGCAAGTTGGGATCAGACTGTGAAGGAGTTGAAATGCATGCAAAGAAGTTAGGAAAATGCTGCATGGGATGCCATTGAAAGTTTAAAAGCAGGATTGTCATGACTAAATTTGTTTCATAAAACCTTTGTGGCACTATAGAGCCCATTCTTCTAAACCGAAAAAAAAACAAGCTATGCAACAATTATTTATTTGTTATGTACCTACAACTGTGCAATAAAAGGAACTGTTAAGGTTTTATTTTCGTGGTAACTCACCCATCAAATATTCTTTTCCCCCGTTTTTTATTGGACGCATTTTGTGCCAGACACTTTGAATATAGTTATAAACCCATAAGCCTTCTGTTGATAAAAAGCTAATATTGATCTTTTTCTTTTCAGTGAAGAGTAGGAGAGTTCTAGGGGGTTGTTTGGTGGATTAATTATTTGTTTCTCAAAGTAATTTCTGCCAAATCCAAGTCTTGTAAGATGCTCCAAGAAAAAAAAAAAGAGAGGTCCTGCAATCGAGTATTTAAAAACCACTTGTGTGGGATTGAATCATTTCTCCCACAAAAGACATGTTAAGACTCCAACCCCTGGTCCTGTAGAGGTGAACCCATTTATAAATAGGACCTTTGAAGATGTTATTTAAGGTGTGCCCAAACTGCATGATGGTGGGCCTTAATCCAATATGACTGAGGTCTTTATAAGCAAAGGAAATTGGATAAGGACAAAGAGAAGCCATTGGGAGCAGCCAGAAGCTGGAAGCCAATGAACCTGGAAGAGAAAGGAGAAGCCATTGCAATATGCAATGCCATGTGATAGAAAAGTCAAGGGACCCCAAAGATTGCCAGCCAGCCACAAGACACTGACCCTGGGAGAAAGCAAACTTTCTAGCCTCTGAAACCATGAGCCACTCATTGGCTTAAGCCAATCCATTGTATGTTTTAGCAACTAGGAAACTAAAATGCCATTGTATATATATACGGTATGTCCTCTAGCATATTTAAGGGTTTGATAAATCTTGTACTGAAAAAAACACATTTACATGTTTAATTTTGTTTTATCAGTGTTACTTTTATTCAACCCTTAATATCCATTAACAGTTGAGTTCTTCAGGGCACAGTTGGCGAAAGAATGGGTGTTTGTATAGAAATGCCAGTCACCTTGAAGACAGCCAGAAGACCATTTACAAAAAAAGGATTTAGATGTAAGAGAATAAAAAGAAGAAAACTATTTTAGATTTATTTATGATCTCTTATTTTCAGACCTTTTTTCAGGTCAGAAAGGACACGGAATAAATGAAACAGATCTTAACAATAAAAACTAATACCTATCAAAATTACTTTTATAAATTTGAGATATTAAGTGTCATAATAATCATATAGGAAAATACATAGCCTGGAAAACTGAAGTATATAATTATTGTAATAGGATGTTAAATGGCTGCAGCCCCCAGTTATAGTAAATGCTGCATTTTAAGGGAGATGTTAGACAGTGCAGCCTTGACAGAAGTTTAGACAACTACTGAATTCTCTCACCCACAAAGCCATAAAAGAGTTGAGGGAATGGAAACAGAAATGGATTTTGTGAGGATTTCTTTAGAGAATTACACTGATTCCTTACCTCCACTACCCTAGAGACACTAAGGGGAGGTTCTGGGATGTTGCTTGCTTCTCATCTCTTTCCTGCAGTCGCAGGCATGTTCTGGCATCTGACCCCAGCTTGAGGGATTTGGAAGAGGTTGGACCAGTAGCTTTGGTAGTGGAAGAAAAGGGAGGTTGCTCTGAGTTTGGGTAGGTCTTCTCTCCCAGAATCAGGACAGTGGGCAACATTTAGTTGTTGGCTAAAGGGAGATAGAATCAGTTTGGTGCTGTTTTTAATCCTGCACAAGGGTCCATATGGAGAAGACTGCCAGAAACCAGAGGCTGAAGGAGAGCAGCAGCTGGAGAAAAATACATTACCTGCAAGCATCACAGGAAGCTCCAGGTAAGGCCTCTGAAGCATCCTCCATGTGAATCAGATAAAAAATCTGCCAATTCTACAGATTGGAGGATGTGCCGGGCAAACCCCTTTACCCCCCACTGCCCCTGCTTTGACCTCGCTGGGACTAGAAATCTAGGAAAGCATACTGGGTGAAGAAGTCAAGGAAGAGAAGGACTATGTCCTCCTCTCCCATCATATGTGCCTAAACTATAGCAAGCTCAGCTGTGGAAGAGAAACAGACACTCCTGTGTAATGAACTGACTGACTTTATAACTTACAATGACTGTAGAGCTTCTATTATTTACAGTAACCAGAGAAATCATGGCACCTGACCTAGTTCTCTTACAAGAACAAGTAGACTACATCCACTGACAGGACTTAAAAGGGACACGGGGAGACAAAACAAAGTTACTCTCATGATTACCATGTGAGTCCTGTCCCACACACTGTATATACCCTTAAAGACAATCAAAACAAAGCATGTGCAATACAGCAGGGCTGTTATAATGTAACATGCCAATAAATACAGATGTAATAAAATCCTAATCCTGATGCATGCATAGAAGCAAGTGTATCCTGAAGTTTTCATATCTGTCTTATGAGAGGGAAGGCTAGAGACTGTAGAGAAAAGAAAGAAATGATGTGATGAAAAGAAAGGGTCAGAGTAAAATGAGGGAGGCACCAGCTGAATGTAACTGAGTGACGGTAATTGGAAAGCCCTGTTATGAGGAATCCTACAGTGTACCCATTCACCATTAGGTGGGTCCCTACTGGGTACCAAGCCTAGGGTTTGGAATTGGGATTTTAAAGCTGTCTTTTTCTTTAGTACTTCACAATTTAGGGCACAGTGTAATATAAATGATTTTCTGGCGATACAATGAGCTAGGAAAAATTAGATTAATTCTGCTCTGAGGCTAATTTAAAAGGGTTGACAATGGAATTTGGCCTGGAACTAAAAAGTGGGCATTTGCTGACGGAGAAGCATTTAACCTTATGGATACTACCAAAAAGTCTGCATTTGTCTGATTCTTATAATGGATAAGCATCAGAATCATCTGGAAGCTCCAAACCTACAGAGATTCTGTTCACTGGGAATGAGATGCTCAATAGCATTGTCCCTCCCATCCCTCGAATTCCTGTGTGATTCTGATGAAGTCACTTTAGTGTTTGAGAACCAATGGGCAATTCAGGCAAACAGATTTGACTTGGGTTTTTGAGAGCCCTGTTGACTATGCTGCAACAGTTCATAGTTTTACTGAAAACAGTACACACACGAAACCCACCAACAAACACAGCCAACATCTATTATTAAACGAATAAATTTTTATTGCTATTTAAAAAGCATAGTATTTTTCTAAAAGAAAAAAAATCAGTTTACGCGCAGTAAAGTTATAAGATAGCTATAGATAATATAGATATTATCTATATAGCTATAGATAATATAGCTATATGGGGAAAAAAGAAGCAGAGCTAGATAATATGAAAACAAAAGCAGTAAGCAGCAATAAAATTAATACCTACATAAAACTAGCAGTGCAATAAGATAAACAGAAAGCAGCTTTACATAACAAAGTTATTTAAATACAGAGATAGCACCTTACAAAAAAAGGAATTGAGAAATGTAAACTTGGTAGGTAGATTCAAGTATAAAAGTTATACCCCCAACTCTTGTACCAGAATGTAAGGGTTTCACAAACCCTGGACAGTGTAGGCACCACACCTCACTCAGTGCCAACGCAAAGCTGCATTTCCTTCGCAGTCATCACTAACAATTTTTTTTTTTTGCTAAATTATACAATGATAGACTCAAGATTGCCGTTGCTTCTTCATTTACCCCAAACACCCAAATCTAGTTCAGCAGCTTCACTACCATTGTTTGCTTTGCAAGAAACAGATTCTTTTTTCCTGACAGTAAGAATCACTGCATCACCATCATTATTATTTTTATATACCACACAGCCACATTAAGAAGTGGGTACTGAATACAAAAGTAATTATTTGTCTCCTATTGCTAAGTACGGCTATTTGGTCACAAAGTCACAATATTCTCATTTATGGGATTGCTTCTTAACACTCCTCAAGAACCATAAATTCTCTGAGGTTAACCTGGTCATATCATGAAAAGAACAAGAAAAGGGATAGCAAAGAAGCCAAATTAATAAAAGAAGAGTGCTCAGAAACAACGAGGGGAGAATCAATTTGAGTTTTCATTGAAAATGTAGCTCTCAGTGAAAATATTTAGTGGAAGACATTAAGTGTGGTATTATTATATTTAAAATGCATGTACCCTGTGCAGATGCATGTGCTGTATATTGTACCCTAGACAAGGCATATTTTTACTTATATTGATAGCCACTGTTATTAATTAGTTCAGGGTAATCTTTCCTTTGCAGTTGTTGATTAGAACCATGTCTTTATCTGTTAACTCTGGAGAAGATTGCTTTTAAAAAGGTACAAAAATACTATCTTGTAAACCTTAAAAGTGTAGTGTTGATAAATTTGATATACGTAGCAAATTTATTTAATCTAGCTACCTACCTCAAGTTTTCAAAAAATCTTATGGGGGTATCAAGCCTAATATTATCCTGTAGTTAATATAAAGCTACTTTACTCAGACTCCCAGAGTCTCTTAAATTAATATTATTCTTTCATATAACCTTTTATTGGGTCAAAAAATAAAAATAAAACCCTACACCAAGGTTCCAAATCTAAGATAGAGATTAAAAAAAAATTGAAGGAAGGAAGGGAGAGAAGAGAGAAGGAAGCCATTTACTCTGAAGTGACAGATTTGAGGTAAATTATCAGTAAATCTAAGAATACAAAGAGCTAATTTGGCTACTTAATGAGATCCTAAAATAATGTAGTTTAAGAAGGGATATTGCATAACAGCTTCCAGAATTGCATTCATACTAGAAAACCGAACCCCTGCACTCACTGTTATTTGTCACAAGTACCATATAACTGGTTTGAGTATCCTTGGATACTGAACATAATATGTCCATTTTCCCTCTTACCCTTCCAAAGATGAAGAAAACAAGTAAAAGAAAACCAAGAGAATCACTTATCGTCCTATGTCAATTTCTACGTTGTTACTCTTCTTTAAAAATTCTACCACAAGGTCCCCTCCAGGTTCCAATTTTCCATATAATTACTTTCTAGCATCCTGATTTATTCTATAAACAGCAATTGTTAGAAGGCATCCATACCTGACTACTCTGAAGTTACCATGTAAATAAAAAATGCAGGGGCATTTAGTGAAGGGAACTGAACACTGTAGGATTTTTATGAATGAACAGTAAAACTTCATTGTTCACCTGGTTATTTGAGAAGCAGCTGTTAGGCTGCTGGAGTTCATCCTGGTTCTCAGGCCCACAGATAGTGTTTGCACAGATCACTTGTAGCAACGTGTGTCATTTCTTCACAGTTATTTTGGTCTTGCCATTTCGCCATGTATATACATTTATCTACATTATTACTAGGTTGAAGAATAAGTGCAGGGCAAATAGAGAACAAAAAGTATAAACATTCAAGTCGTCATACCCTGAAAAATAATCTGTTTTGCTGTAGTTGTAAACTTTTTGCACTAAATCCCATTCCAGGAACAAAATAAATAACACCATAGGATTCACAACTGAAGTTGGCTTCATCGAGGAAGCCTAAGGAAGCAGTAGCTTTTTTTTAAACTGCAGAAAGGAAGTTTCTTTCACCACAGATTTACTCAGGACGAGTGGAATACATGTCAAGAATGCTTACCCTAGTTAAGTGCTAGCAGCGACCCCTACCCCACCCCCCCCGCCTTAGAAAATCCACAAGGCTCTAGTAGCCTGTCCAGATCCATTTCCAGCAAGATGATGATTCTTGAATCAAAACCACAAAAGCCAGTCCGTACTTTCCCATGATACCACGCACAGAGTTTGAATTCTAACTGGGATTAAACGCACAATGGATAATAATTACTCTTAGGAAAAAATAGAGGATTCATGATGATGGGAAGTCGACAGAACCAGTGGATGGAAAACAGGAAGGACACCAATGGTTAGGAGTCTGCTTTCTGTTTGGCGTTAGGGCGACACCTGTAATGGGGAACTTCGTGGTGGCCTAATCCTACTCCCACCTGGAGGAGGGTGAGGCTAATCGGCCCCGCTGCTGGGTATTTCCAGTCTTCTCTGGGCCGAGCTGGTGTTTCGTGACTGATTCCTGTCTCTCCTCCTTGTAACCGCATCTCCAAGGCTGCCAGGTGTCTTGAAAAATGTCTCACCCGGTGTTCCTCGGGTACTCTTGGGAGTCACTGGGGCTGGTGACTAAAAACATAAAGAATCAAATAAATAAATAAATAAATAAAATCAGCAAAGCCGAGTTGTTCTCAGACTCTGAACTGGCAGGCTCTTCACCTGTTGTCCTTATGATCCCCATGAACTATTTCCCCCTTTGCACGTTTCTGTTTCACCGATCCCATTTATCTTTCACTGCACTTACCGCACTCAGAGATGAGCGTGTTGAGGTGATGTGCAGAAAGGAACCTAACACAGAGGTTACAAGGTAGCCTCCTGGAGCCGTGGCCTAGGTTTTGCCATAACTGTGCCCTTGGGCAAATTACTTAACCGATCTATCCCTCGGTTGCTTCATCCATAAAATGGGGATGATAAAAGCATGGACTTCACTAGGTTCTTAGAATTCAGCAATTTTACCTTTGTATGGCACTTTAAAGCATCATGCTGGGCAAACAGCAATGTCTATGTGTGCTGCCTCTTTTTATTTGTTAATATTTATCCTACTATGTTAAAAATTTACCCTTTTAATATGCCCGAAAAGGCAACGACCTCATCCTGTTTACTGTTATATCCTCACTACCTAGATCTATGCCTGGCACAAATCAAAGAGTACATTATAACTATCTTGTCAAAAAATGAACACATTTTTGAGCCTCTGAATAACGTGTCTAAAAATAATTCTGGCCACAACATAACTCTGTGGGTGAGTTGATTAGTTTATGTTACATATTTATGTTTTATGTTCTATAAGTATATATATATGTATACACACACATATATATATTCATTGCCTCCTTCCATATACTGCATTTAAAAAAAATGTTTGATGCTAAAAATATGATTTAGTATCAAGACTTTTGTTTCCCTCAATTATTTCTATAGTTGTATGATTAAAATTTAGAATGGTTTCCCTTATGGACTTCATGAAATGAAACCTTGGAGAAATTCTTCTGAATATTCCACCTGAACTATGCTGAAACTATGTCTCCTCTAATTCTAAGAAACAGAATGACAATTTTAAAAATAGGCTTTTCTTTAAAAAAGCATTGAATGTTCCTCCCACCTTATGTCTCGGAACTTTATAATACCAGCAGACAACAATGAATCTGCAAGCGCAGCCAGGCAGAGGCTGACTTACAGCCTTGGCCATATAACCATATAACTATAATTAAGCCTAATTAAATACAGGCATGCCCCATCACAGAGTGATATAGCTTTCTTGTGTCTGAAATGAGAGTTCAGAGCTCACCTGTTGCAATTTCACTAATGAGACTGGATGTCCCAGGTAAACGGGGGATTCAGGCTGGATGGCACCGTGGGACCTTGACACCACCGGACTCAGGTTAAGGGAAGGCTGGCCCTGAAGCTGAGGGTCAGTGGCGGAGAGTGTTGATGACTTTGGATTAACCACAGCTGTAGGGCCAATCAGAAGATGCGCTGTTGCCCCAAGGCCAGGCAGGCTGAAATTCACTGGTCCCGTGTTAGGAAGAGTGCCAGGAGCAGAAGTAACCGGCCCAGGCATTGTGGAAGAATAGAGAACAGGAAAAGGGCCCAGTGTCGGAGATGGTAAGACCATGCAAGGAACACTGAGGGACGGCAGTTGACCTGAAGATGGTCCCACAACATGAGGGGTCTGACTGCCAGGTAAGAGCACATTGAAACCATTTAATCCTGAAAAGAGAAGAACGAGGCGATGATGAACACAACATGAAGATACCAAGTTATACAATTCAAGCGCTCATCTTTCTTGGTCCTTTCGAATGGCAGTCCACAAGAACTCAATGAAGGATGAACCTGTCTCCCACCCGACCAAGTCAAATTCCCTTATATTTGTCTCCATGCTGCACCCCATTCCGTCAGGCTAGTGGGCACTGCTGTAATTTCACATTTACTTGTATGATTATTTAATTGATGCCTGAGTCTCTTGTGAGGGGTTTCTAAGGTGAGTTCCAGCAAACCCAAATTGAAGACGTGAACTTGGGTGGAAAAAACAATATTTTCATTTTTATTAACTTCTGAAAGTTTGTATTTCCTACAATTAAGGGCCCAGGCAACAAATCACAGAGGTATTATCAGTACTTTCTCTTTGTCACTAGTAAAAAGCACAGCTATGTTCAAACTACAGCACAATTATTATAGATACCTCACTGTATCATTTAAGCTCATTACAACTTTCAAATTAAGATAGATTAGACCTGCCAGATCTTTCTGTTACTACAAAAATCATTTAAAAATTATTTTCATAACTATTTCAATCTAATGGGCTTCCTTTGTAATCCTATGTTTTTAAATCTATTCATTTGTAAAATTCTGAGGCAGAATGGTGAGCTTTACCAAAATGCAAGAAAACAGAAAAAGTCAAATATCCCTGTACGGGGCTGTAATTTTTACAGGAAGGGCCCAAGTCTGTTTTTCGCTCATCATTGTCTTGTTCACACATAGTCATGTTTAGAGAAAGCACATAAACATATTTGGTAAAGGAATAAATAATGTCTTTTTTTGGTAAGTGAATAATATAAAAAAATACCTAACCTGCTCTGGCGATATTTAAACCAACAAGGAACTGAAGAAAATCAATTATATATATTGGAATCAAGAGTAGCTTCCTGCATACCTTACAAATTTAGGTATCTATTGTAATTGAGCTTTAATTCAAAATAGCAACAGCTAACATTTATTGCATGCTTACTATGTACTAAGCACTATTCTAAGCACTTCAGACATATCACTAAATTAAATTTTCACAGCAAACTTATGAAGCAGGTGCTATTATTATTTCTCTTTTACCTATGAGGAATGATTGAATAACATGTCCTAAGTTCAGAGGGCTTTAAATCTCAAGCCCTCTTATGCCAGAGCTGATATTTGACCACAATGATATACTCAGTATTTCTTGATACTCAAGAGTTCAGAAGGCTACTTACCCATAATGGCCAACAGGTTCATATTATGATAATGAACCAATGTCAGATTCAGCTGTTATAAAAATAGGAGCATCTTTTGAATTTATTGTGCTTTTTCAACAAACAAACCAAGTAAGCTTAATGCATTAAAAAAAAATCACCTCTCCTAATTATGTTCCCATTACCCTTGAAGTTGGTAAAAGTGAGGGTGTATTCTACCTTCAATTTAAAGGAGAACCATTCAATCTTGAGAAATTAAGGGGAAAACAAGGGGGCTAAGAGTAAAATGACTCGGAGGCTGAAGACAGCCACTCCTTAATAAACCACTTAGGACAGGTGACACCAAAGAAAACTTAAAAATCCAATGTATGATCCAACTGTACAAAGGACTCTAGTACACAATGAAATCCCTTACCAGCTGGAGACTGCATGTAAAGATAATGCAGCAAAGGCGGTTCTTTGGCGTTTTCACTTTCTTTTGAAGGCTTTTCAATTTCTGTATTTTTTGAAGGATTTCCCCACTCAGGAGAAACAAAGCAGTTTGCTGTAGCCTTTCCTGAAACCTCCTTTGCAGCAAGGAGTTGGCCGTTTATATGAATGTCCTCAAGGGGCACAGACTTCCTGTTGCCAATAATCTTGGGAGAGGCGATATCTGCAAGATCTGAGGGTTTCTAAGCACAACCAAACCAGGAAGCAGAACAGCAAGTTAAAACTCAGGTAGTAAATCTCCATAACAGCTTTCTCAAAATAGTTAACACATACACGAAAATTAAAACAGAGCTGTGTGTCTATTAATTTGTGTGTCTGTTGTGTGAGTAATATTTACAGGTATAGTCTGAAAATGAATGACAAGTCACATGAATCTATCCGTAGGCTTACATTTCCTAAGTATAGAAACGATGGGGATTTCAATAACGGAAAACTGCCTATGGTGTAAAATAATTTCCAAACTGATAACACATGAAGGGTGATGGTGCTGTCTTCTTTTCGGACCCTTTGAACTGCAGACCTGGCTTAAACGTGGCATGGTTGTCTAAGACATATGCCAATTTGTCCTTCACTTCTGCTCTGCAACCCCAGGCTATATACAAAATTAGAAAAATTCATTCTGGCAAGAGAAAGGAATAGAGGAGAAAGGTTCTTAATTAATGGAATGACTTCCATGAAGTGTGCCTAGCTGACCCGCTGTGAAGTGTTGTAATGACAGTGCTTCTGCTTTCGGAGAGTTTTACTGGTTATATCTCATTAACCTCTGAATAGCTTCAAAGCAGGAGGTGTGGACAGCTCATGTTTTTGTTCTGCTCATTTTGCAGCTAGGGGAATGGGATTATTGAGCAATGAAAAGAGCCAACTGAGCACCCAAATGCCTGACTTTAGAACTCAGCTGCATCCTATTAAGATGATTTCGGCGATTTCAACTTGTTTTAAAAAAACAGAAAAAACCCTGGGAGGAAATACACAAAAATGGAAGCAGCGCCTACCTCTGAGTGGTGGGATTATGGGCAAGTCTTTTTCTTCTTTATATTTTCAGCATTTTACACAAAGTATTACTTTAATTAAAAAAAAAAAAATCTCTTAATTTTTTCATATGGTATTACTTTATGGCAAGATTTTTGGAAGAGCCAGTCTAGTGCATAATTATACATGTGAACTCTTTTCTCATATTCCAGGCTCAGAAGGTTAACATTTGTGTATCTTATTAGGAAGAAGCTTCTGGGCCAATGAGATGTCACCAGACACATCCACCTGCATCCCTTACCTTGGGCATGACAAGGGATAAGGGGCCGTCTTCGTATTCCCTACTTTGTCTTTTAGTGGCTGGCTCATCCTCCTGCCGAGGCTTCCTCTCTTTACTGATGCGCTTTTGAGCTAAGGGCGTGGACAACAGTTCTGCTGCTGTTGGGACTTCTGAACTTATGCAGTCTCTCTCTGCCCCTGCCCCTGTGGGCGGCCCCTCCTGCAGGCTCCCACACAGCACGAACAGCGAAGTCGACGGCACGTACAGCACGGGCTGACCGGCCAGGAGGGCCGGCTTCAGGCTCTCCCCGTCAGTGGCTGCAGAAGTGAGGGAGCTGCCTGCTTGTCCATTCAG
The DNA here is from genome assembly GCA_004026745.1 of Myrmecophaga tridactyla. Lineage (NCBI taxonomy): Eukaryota > Metazoa > Chordata > Mammalia > Pilosa > Myrmecophagidae > Myrmecophaga > Myrmecophaga tridactyla. The sequence goes on along the minus strand of PVIY010004487.1, from coordinate 42,830 downwards.
ACCATTCTGCATGGTGAATGTATTCGGCCCATCCGTTTGAGCAACAGAAAATACTTGGTGGGCTAAAGGATTGACACAGTATTCCGAGTCAGCGGAAAGGCCAGGGTAAGGAGCAACAGAGTCCGAGCTGCTTGATGGAGGGATCATTCTCTTACTAGCAAAGGCTTTACTCCTGTAATATAAAGAAAGCTCATGAGTACTATCAAGTTTCCATATTCTACCACCCCTTGATTCTTGCTTTTCTAAAGAGAACCATACCAAAATCAAGTGAGAGGTAATACTGCTCAGGCTAATATTAAAACACACTCCCTGAGCACCTATTAGCTCACCCTAGAGGTAGATGACCAGGTGTAAACTGGATGGAAGGTTATGGATGGTATGGGCAGTGCTGTCAGGGGAGCTCAGATTAGAGCTAACACTGAGCCCTCCGGCTTCCATATCTAATAGTTATCAATTACTACCTAGTGTTGATAATTATTATCAATTATCAAGTACTTATTCCTTACCAGACATATAAGGCCTATTATTTTTAGCATGATATTATAAGCATAATATTATAATTTTATACAATAATAAGAGTCACCTTCATTTCCCCCCAGTTATCTAGTGAGGAAACCAAACTTCAGAGGTTACACAGCCCGCAGAGCAATAAAGCTGGGCCTTATACCCAGCTCTGTTTGATGGCAAAGCCTGAGTTCTTGGCCACTGTGAAGGATCCTACGTGGATAGTAGAAACTGGAGCAGACTTTGACTTAAAGAAGGATAAATCTAGTTTGTCTCAAACTCACTATGAAAAAAATGAAGTGGGCAGTTATTGTGGAGATAAACCTGCTTACAAAATTATTTTCTTTAAGTCGTTCTTGTGGGTAGCAATAAACAATTTCTAGGCAGCACACATTCAAAATTTGTCCCATTGATATATGCGATGATCAGTGAAGTCAGATATTCAGAAACATGTATGTATTCTTAGTATATATTTTAGAAACAGATGAGGAAATGTCTTTTAAGATTCCTTTAAGAAAGCGAAAGTTCAAGGACAGGGATTTCTCTCGGCTTCTCTGATGGAAAACCAAGCCCTATTTTGCCTACAAGCTCATTGTCCACTGTGCTGTTGGGGAAAAGTGGCGTGGTCTGGTACTTCTCTGCAACCACTAGCCCGATCTGAATGAGTAATAGCTTTTATAAGCTCTGTGAAACTCAACATGCCCACACAGGTATGGGGCGGGGCAGGGCAGGGATGTATGTGTGGGAAACCTAAAGAGGAGTTTCCCAGCAAAATAAAGCCAGGAACCCACAAAGGGAGTGATCTATCGTCCCAAACTGCCCTGGGGAGGGGTTTTAATGTCTTTTCTTTAACTCTCCTCTGCTGCCTTTGTCTCAGTGGGTTGGCCATGCCCAAAGGAACCCCCAGCAATCCAAAGTTGCCAATTAAAAGTCACTAACTAAAAGCCCTGATCCACGATCAACGAGCCCATGCCCACCCCACTTCTGGAAGAAGTGGATTTTTATGTCCCTTTCTGCTTCAGAAAGCTATGCCAGGGGCTGGATACCACAGCTGCCTGCCGTAGGAGTGGGGATGGGCATTCATAATTGCTGTACGGAGAAAGCAATTTGCTGGTGTTTTCCATAATTTACCAGCATCTTTCTCCTGCTCTTCCCTCGATGCTGTACAGAGTTCTGGATGCTGGAGCTTTGAAATAGTTGATTCAGATAGTTCCTGCCTGATAACTAGGTTGTTCTGGTGGAGGGACTGATTTCTTACACTGTCATTTTCCCAAATCCACTCCCAGACTTTATTTTAGATGTCTCTTTCAGCTTCGAGTCTTACTGATTCACTGTCACAGATTGAGTTCCATGTGTTTCCATCTCCAGCTGACATCATAGCTCAGAGCTGCACTCAGAAGACTGGGATAACTGCGAATGGTCTTTTGCTATGTGACCTGCTCACCTCTACACCTTCTTTATTTCCAATTTCATCGCTTAAACCAGCCAGAAGGATCTTTAGTGACTCTGCAATAGGTCCTGACTGATGCATCCAAACTCTTCTACCTGATTTCATAGCTTTTTGTCAACTTGACCTGCTTACCTACAACCCCTGGAGCTCTTCTTAAGAATGACATTTCCTTTTAATGTTCTGTTTGGACAATCCATCACAGCTAAACTGATCTGGCTATTGTCTCTGACTCTCTGAACCTGCCTCACAACTTGTTTCTTTCCCTCTCATTAAAAACTCTCCCTTCCTCTCTAGCATTTCTTCTGCTTTCTCTGAAAATATACGATTTCCTTCAAAACCAAATGCCAAATTTGAGTTAGATGGCTGGGGTTAGAATCCCAACTCTATCATTTATTAGTAACGTGGCCTTGGTAAGTTACTTAACCTCTTTGAGTTTCAGTTTCCTCTGTAAAGTAATGATAATAGTTCTAACCTCAAAGGTTTATTTTTTTATGATTAATTGAGTTAATATATGTAAAACTCATGGAACAATGTATAAAGTCCACTATGATAGCCAAATGATAATACATCATTTCTCAGTGTTACATTAGTAGTGACATACCTTTGGGGCATAAACTTTTCATACATTTGTGTCCCCAAAGGTACTTATTGCAGTATTGGGCACAAAATGGAGATTTACAAAATTCTTAATAAACACATGGCTGACTCTTTAGCAAGAATGCTAAACTTTGTTTTCTGATAGGTGGCATTTCAGTTTAGTCGAAGTTAATAGTTGGCAATAGACAAGAATACATAGTGAAATTTTAAAGGTTACTTACTGAGAATTGTCTTCTATTTTCTGTCTATAGACAGCTGCCAGACTTCCAATTTCTAAGGAATAGCCACCTGATACTGAAAAAGGAAAATGGAGGATTAACAGGTACAGCAAAACACACACATATATATATACACACACCTATTATATACAGCAAAATACATTTTCACAACTTGGGAATTTGATTCCAAGAGAGAAGTTTCAAGAAGCTGTTGATGGTGAATCCAGGTCTTGACAAGAATTAGCAAGGAAAAAAGGAGAAAAAAGGAACAAGTGTTGCTTTGTAAGTCTGATGAATTTCTGAGACTCATTAAACAGGTCAACAATGGTGGACCAATAGACCTTCAAAGCTGACCAGGATCAATTTCAAATTTGTGGCAGCTCCTCTGAGGTAAGTGAAATGCAGACCTCTGGAAAAAATAAGCAGAGCTTAGAGAGGCTGCTTGTTTTAAAATGCCAGCACATGGGTAAGGCTATAATTACATTGCAACTGACAGATCCCATGGATTAAGCAAGGGCAGATACCTTGTTCTTCTTTGTAAGGGCTGCTGGGTTCTGAATTCACTTTTCTCTTGATCCTGTCAGAAGCCTGAACTGTGTTAAAGGAACCATGCCGAGCCAGCCTCTGTTTTGTACAGCCTTGAATCTGGGCGTATGTTTCTCTTTTGAATTCTGGTAAGACAGATGCAGAAACGTCCACTAGTTCTTCATCTAAATAAATGAGAGAATTGGTAACATTGTTATATGGCTATAAAACAGGATAATTTTAGCCTTTTTAAGATAATGGCTTTGAGCCTATAATTGTAATGGAGCCACCCTATAAATCAAAAAGTAAGAAATTTTATGAGCCTTGTCTCAAATCCCAATTTCTCTTAATGCACTATTAAAAAAATACGTTAGTAAATGACCATCAAGTGACGCTGAATCCACATATATATTCTAAAATTATCTGAACTGCAACAAAAGTGGAGCAAGATGTTCTTCAACCCAAACTAGAATGGACCTGACATTTAAGATGCTCTATTTGGACAGAGTTTCAAAGGAAAACCTGACCACGTTCAAGGCCACATGCATATTTTGAGATGTACTTTTAACTTTTTAAGATTAAGATCAGCCTCTTACACCATAGCTTGAGGGCCATGAGTATAAGAATCTCTAGCTTCTATTATATTTGGACATTTCTTTCCTGTACAGTAGGAGATTCAGTTACTGACCAAAGGACTAAGGTTAGCAGAAACCTCATGGTTGAAATGCTGCGGAACAGTGAGGGTAATAGAAGGCTGAGCCTTGGAAGCACATTTTTACGCTTAAAAGGTCCTCTGTGGAGTCAGGACAAAACTCGGAATGGCCAGGCAGCTGACTTTGATATCCTGACATTTATTCCTACCCTGTCCATTGGTGCTTCTTTATCTGAGCTCAGTGCACATACATTTAAAATTTTAAATTTTAAAGAACTGAAAGGCCCAATGACACTTACATTTTCTAAAATATACACTTTCATGTTAATGTAACCTTAAAATTAAAAAAGTAAAACTAACAAAACAAAACGACTTTAGAGCTTTCTTTCTTGTCACTAAGCCCAGCAAATATTCCTTTTAGAAAATAGGCAATTAAAGAAAAAGAAGAAAATGGGTCAAGGGAATAAGAGATCATATTTGCCCTCCTTTTTGAAACAAAAAACTGGACGAAATATATAAAGTAATGGCTTTCAAACACTGAGCATTAGGAAAGACAGGACAGTGATCTTTGAGAGATGGAAATCCAATGAGATAAACTCTACGATTGCCCCAGCTAACTGCCTGGAGAATGTTTTTCTTAGTCTGAAGTGCAGGGAAGTGGACCTAGGAGGAGCCCAGAAGTCTCACTAAGGTAGGACATAGACTTGGGAATCCAGGAAGACCAAGGCAGTTAGAGTTTCTAAGACTGGAGAGAGAGCCACATACAGAGAGAATGCTATACAACTGCAGAGGTACCCCTAGAACAGACAGAGAAGTAATGACTGCATGTGAGTAACTACCTGAGGCCAGAGGAAGAATCATTCAAAAGGATTAGAGTGAACAGTACCCACAGTTGGGAGTAGTGTCTATTTCCAAAACCCAGAGCAGAAGAACGTTGGTAATTCAGAGGGCCTTGGTTAGAGTACTGAAAAGGAGATTGCTTCAGTAGCAGGGAAAATGTACTCTAAATGCTGATAGGGTCCTGCTCACAAAAGCTTAAAAGCAAAATCCAAAAAGACCACTGATTCTAAGTAACTTCACTGTGTGTCAAAACAAAGTTCAAGAACATTTTTAGGAATACAGAAATATCCAGCTCCTAACAACATATAATTATTGTATGTCTGGCATACAATTAAAAATTACCAACACACAAAAAAGCAAGAAAATTTAACCCACAAGGAGGAGAAAAACCAACAGAAATTGACCCAGAAATAACAGAAATGACAGAATTAGTAGACAAGGGATTAAAAAAGTTATAATTGTATTCCATATATCCAAGAAGCTAGAGGAAAGACTAAATATGTTAAACAGAGACATGAAAATATACAGGCCCAAATTGAACTTCTAAAGCTGAAAAGTACAATGTCAGAGAAGAGAAAATACAGTGGATGGGATTAATGGCAGATTAGACATCATCAGAAAGAATTGTAAACTTGAAGACATAGCAATACCTAAAATAAAACAGAGAAAAAAAGACTGAAAACAGTTTTTGACCGAAGCTGAAATGGAATGGCTTTAAACAGTCAAATATATGTGTAAGTGGAGCCCTCGAAGGACAAGAGAGAAGGGGACAGAAAAAAATCTGATGAAACCATTAAACCTACAGATCCAAGAAGCTCAATAAACCCAAGTACAAAAACATGAAGGAAATTACCTCCATGTACCTCGTAATCAAATTTCTGAAAATGAATCATAAATAGAAAATCTTAAAAGCAGAGAGTGTAGCAATTTCTTTAAAGTACTGAAAATCAAAACAAAACAAAACAAAACCCTGTCAATTTAGAATTCATTGCCCAGCAAAAATATCTTTCTAAAACAAAGGTGAAATAAAGGTGTATTCAGACTTAGAGCAGCCGAAAGAATTCATCATTGGCAAACCTGAAATATAAGGAATGAGACTGTCTATCAAGTAGAAAAGAAGTGATACCAGTTGGAAATCTGCATCTACAAAAAGGAATGATGAGCACCAGAAATTGCAACTGTATGGACAGATACAAAATTTTTTCTTATGATCTAAATCTCTTTAAAAGTTAATCTGTGTTTTAAAACTAAAATAATTAATAATGCATTGTGGGGTTTATAATGTATATGGAAGTAAAATCTTTGATAATAGCACAAGGGTTGGGTGGCAGAAATGGAAATATGCTTTTGTAAGATTCTTATACAGTATAAATAATATAATATACTTGAAGGCAGGCTGTGATAGTTACAGGTTCATACTATAAACCCTAAAGCAACCATTAAAATAACACAACAAAGAGTTATAGGTAATAAACCAACAAAGGAAATATAATAGAAGCATAACAAACTCAATAAATACAAAAGAAGAAAGAAAAAGAACAAAGAGTACATGGGACATATAGAAAAAAACACAGCTAGATGATAGATTTAAATCCAAACACATCAATAATCATATTAAATGTAAGAGGTCTAAACAACCAAATTAAAAGGCAGAAATGATCAGATTTGATAAAACAGCGAGGCTCACGTACATGCTGCCTACTAGAAACCCACTTTAAATACAGATACAGATAGTTTAAAAGTAAAAGGATGAACAATATATTACATGGTAACTAACCAAAAGAAAAGTGGAGTGGCTAATTAATATCAGATAAAGTAGATGTCAGTGCAAAGCATAATGCTAAAATGATAAAAGGGTCAATTCCTAAAGAATATAAAGTGATCCTAAATGTTTACATATCAAATGACAGAGCTTGCTAGAACTGCAAGAAGACATAGATAAATATGCAATTATAATCAGAGATTTCAACATCTCTATCAATAATTGATAGAACAAAATAAGCATAAAATCAGTCCTGAAGACTAGAACAACACTATCAACTAACGTGATCTGGTTGTCATTTACAGAATGTTGCACCCAGTAAAAGAAAAATACCTATTTTTTTTTGCATGAGCAGGCACCAGGAATCGAACCGGGTTTCCAGCATGGCAGGCGAGAACTCTGCCTGCTGAGCCATCGTGGCCTGCCCAAAATACCTATTCTTTTAAAGTATACATGAAAAATATACAAAGATAGGCCATATCCTGACTATAAAACAAGTCTCAAAAATTTTGAAAAATAAAGTTTGCTGATCACATGGAATGAAATTTGAAACCAGTAAGAGAATACCTGCAAAATCCCACAATATTTGGAAACTACACGGCAAACATCTAAATAAAGAAGAAATCAAATGGGAAATTACTAGTTTTGAATTGGAAGACAATGAAAACATCAAAATTTGTGGGATGCAGCTAACACAGTACTTAGAGGGAAATTTATAGCAGTAAATGCCTCTACATGACAAAAAGAAAGTTCTCAAATTAATGATCTCAGATTCTACTTTAAGAAACTAAAACATAGAGCAAATTGAATTATAAGTAGAAGAAAAGAAATATAAAGATCAGAGCAGAAATCAATGAAATAGACAATAGAAAAATAAGAGAGAATAGTCTATGAAATAAAAAACAGGTTCTTTGAGATTAATATAATCAATAAACCTCTGGTCAGACCTATTAGGAAAAAAAGAAAAGTTACAAATTACCGATATCAGGAATGAAAAAGTGACATTGTTAAATATTCTCTATACTAAAATGTTAAGAGAATATTATGAATAACTTTATGCCAACAGACTTAAATGAAATGACAATTTCCTTGAAGGACACAAACTCCTAAAGCTTACTCAAGAAGAAAGATAATCTGATAGTTATAAAAGAAACTAAATTTGTAAAACGTTTCTCACAAAAAAACCTCTAGGCCCAGATTGCTTTACTGGTGATTCCTACCAAGCATATAAGGAAGAAATAATACCTGTGGTGGTTTGGAGCTGTGCACTCCAGAAAAACATGTTCTTAAATTTTACCCCATTCCTGTGGGTGTGAACTCTTGTAAATGGGATCTTTTGATGAGGCTACTTCAGTTAAGGTGTGATTCAGCTGAATTTGGATGGGTCTTAATGCTATCACCGAAAGTCTTAGAGGGAAGGTCACAGGGAGAGAACAAGAGGGAGCAGTCAGGAGAGGCCACCATGTATGTTACTATGTGACAGACAAGCCAAGGACCAAGGATCACTGGCAGCCTGCCCCAAAATGCCAGTGTTCTAGGACAAAGCATCACCTTGGTGACAACTTGATTATGGACTTCTAGTCTCAAAACCATCAGACAATAAGTTCCCATTGTTCAAGCCAATTCATTGGTTGGGATTTGCTTTGGCAGCTAGGAAACTAAAACAATACTAATTCTACACAGCTATTCCAGAACACTGACAAGGAAGGACTACTTCCCCACTCATTCTAAGATGCAAATCATACCAAATAAACTCTCAATGAACAGTAATCCTATATATGTATGCAGTCAACTTATTTTTGATAAAGGTGCAAAGGAAATTTAGTGGAGAAAGGATAGTCAAATGATGTGGGCATAACTGGATATCCATATGAAAAAAATGACAACGAGAAAACAAATCGATCCATATTCACACCCCCTGAGAAATGGATCATGAGCCTAAATATTAAACCTAAAAATATAAAACTTCTAGAAGAAAGCATAAGGGAAAATATTTGTAACCTTGGGTTAAGCAATGTTTTCTTAGATAGAACACCAAAAGTGTGATCTACAAAATAAAAAAAATGGAAAAATTGGACATTCTCAAAACTAAGACCTCTTGATTTTCAACAGACTTTATAGAGAAGGAAAAAATATGCCATGGATTGGGAGAAAATATCTGAAAGTCACATTTTTGATAAAGGACTTGAATGTGTAATATAGACAAACTCTCAGAATTCAATAACAAGAAAGCAAACAAGTCAACCAAAAAAAAAAAAAAAACAAAAAGGGCAAAAGATCTGTCTGAACAGGCACTTCACCTCAACAGGACCTTGGGAAAGTTGCTTACCCTTTGTAAGCCAACTTCTCACCTGTAGAACAAATTGTACCTATGACTCAAGCTAGAGTTGTGAGGATGGAATTAAATAATGTAAACAATGCACCAGGCACAACACCTAGCACAATGGCTCAATCTAGTATTAGTTCCATTTGGAGGGGGAGGGCTGACTTCCATACAATTTACAGTTTTTTTTTAACATTTTCACTTTCTTCCCCTTTTAAGGGATTTTTCTCTTCTGTCTACAAACAAAATTAGGTCTCCCCAAACTGGAAGCAATGAAGGCTGTTTGTTTCTTTTTACCTGATCTGTCTCCTTCTGACCTACACCTTTCCTTTTTGTGTAAAGACTTACAAGAAAGATCCTGTTGTCTCCATTTATTGTCTTTTCATTCCTGTCTTAACCCCACTCCACTTACCTTTCTACCGACACAGCTTGCTCTAAAGGTTACTAGAGATGCTCTTAATGCAAACCCAACCTCTTTTTCTCTGTCCTCATCCTCTTCTACCTTTTGGAGGCTTTATGGCATTGTACACCACTCATTCCTTCTCCTCGTCACTTTCCTTGGCTCATCTTTTAGGCTGTTTTTTCTATCTCATTTTCTAGTTTATCTTCCCTTCCTGTCTCTAAGACTTGGTGTTACCAAATGCTGTTCTTTATTCTATGCCTTTCCTCTTTTTTCTCTATTCAAACTGTCAGTGGCCCCATCCAATCGTCTTGTTTCAACTATGGCTTCTTGAAGATGATTCTAGCCCTAATGGCTTATTCACATTAGAGCTTATATTTAAATTTATTTTTTATCCAGGAAAAAAAAAATCCAGAAATTAAGTTTTATTGTACATAAGAATTATACCAAAAGCTTGTTAAAAATCTAGACTCTCGGCCCCTTATCCCCAAGACTCTGATTCAGCTGGCCAAGGATGGGGCCCAGGCCATGGCATGTACCCAGGCATCCCAGGACATTCTGACACAAGTGGTTCTCAATGATACCCTGACCTCGTTCCAAGTCCTCTTTGCCATGACAGCTTATAGAGCTGTCCCAGTGGCTGTTCCACTGATCTTAAATATTTGTGAATTCCTTGGCCTCTCTACATCTACTCACTTCCCCAGCTATCTTATTTTCCTCAATGATGCCACCACCTTTGATTCCTTTCTCTCTTTTACTCTTTATATCCAAGGATCCCCTTGTGACTTGTCTATTACATCTAGACCAAGTTTCATGGCTTAATTTTTGATGCCTTCCAAAACATGGTTACCCAACTGATCAAATTTCATTTCTCATAGTTGTCTACTCTATGCCCTCCACTTTAATCATGGTGACTGGTCTCCCAACACAAACCAGTTTTTTTCTTGCTTATGCTTTTCTTTCAACTAAAAGGCTCTCCATCCCACCAAAACCCAACAGTGCATGAAAACTTAACCTTATCTTCTTCGAATTCTTACAGAGCTAGTACCACCTTGTCGAGCATGTAATTCCTAATTTTCAAATGTGTGAATCATATACCTTCAATAGAAGCTCACCAAGTACAACAACAGACTACTACTACATTGTAATAGTTCAGGTTAGATGCTATTTGCACTGAGTAATCAGAGAAAACTTCATGGAGGAGTTGACATTTGAGCCAGGTCTTATAGATTGAAGAGATTTATTTATGTAGGGAAAGGAAAAGAATAGGAGAAGCCAAAGGTAGAGAAGCAGAAAATGGCAGTTGTATATTTTGCACAGGCAGGAACGATGTCACACATCTTTAAATCTGAGTCTTACGGCATTTAGTATAGTAATCGGTGCACAGTCCACACTCAGTTAAGTACTTGCTGGGTTGAATTAGTTAAACTTGCTTTTAAGTGGTTTCATCTAGAGCCTAAGTGAATGATGTACAACAGGAGAGATGGAGAGCTTTATCTTTTATAAGCTTGGGTTAAGTGGCACAAATTTATATCACTAACATCAAAATTGGAAAGGTAATTTAAAAATGACTTCTAATGGCCTTTTTTCAGGCAGCACAGCTATATGTAAAATAGCTGGTATGGTAGGATCTAGCCTCTGATTGCTCAGATGTTACCTGTGAAATAAAGAGTAGATAATATCCTTTTTTATTCTAGTTTGGTGAAATTATGATGTCTGTAACCTTTTATATAAGTTATAAAAAAAGGCGTTCATTAATTTCATACTATATTTAGAAGCAATCTTACCACACATTAGTTTTGTGATAGCAACTGATACAATTTTTACATGATCTGGAATTAAAAAAGAAAACCAAAAACATTTTCACATGCCAGTATAGAAACAACCGAACTCCAAAAGTGCCACTTTTTTTAGTATGATGTGTGGTGGGGGTCACATTTCATTCTTTATCCATGTGAATATCCCAGTGTAGCACTATTTGTTGACATTTTTGGGGGGATTTGGGGGTGGGGAGGACTGCATGGACTGGGAATCAAACCCAGATCTCCTGCATGGCAGGTGAGAATTCTACCAATAATCAATCCATGCACCCCAAGAAGTGTCATTTTTAACACTGATTACCAAACTCCCAGCAAAAACCTTTGGAGCAAAATAAAAACTTCAAAAGAGCTTTAATTTAATAGTTACAGAAACTCACAAGCTATTAGCTGTCAGTGTTTTCCACTTCCTGGTCCTACTTTGTGTGAGTTGATCAGTACATACGGTTTGAAGGTTAAGGCTCACATTCCAAGAGTAAACCTGCTGATCTGATTTTGTATGTGACTTGGGTTTGGAATGAAGGAGAAAAATCTAAATATATATATATAGTACATGTATGATTTGGAAAAGGAATTGGGGGTTATAAACAAAACAGGTCCCTAGCACAACCGTGCCACCTTACCACTGGCATTGAAGTCCACAGGCCCAATCCACTTGAAGGCTGGTTTACGGCCTCGTTCTTCTGTTACATGCACTTTTTTAATCAGAGCCAAGCTGGTCAGGACATTGGCTATGTCATAAAGGCGCCGTACCTTTGCTTGAAGATATAAAACACAATTATGGTTATGCAGTCTGTGACACCATTCCATTTTAGTGATAGCTATACATAGACACTGAAACCTTTATGTGATAAGTAACTCTTCCAGGCCACCATATAAACCTCAAGTAGAAAGCAGTGGAATGGGATGAAGAGACCAATGGCTTTCCAATAAATCATACAGGATTTGTGCAAAGACATACTAATATGAGAAGGTCACTGCGCCCTTCCATTTCCACAACGTCACATCTCTTATAAGATGCACCTGGTGACAAGCAGGGACCACTGGATTGCAAAACCACCAAGAAAGGGAAATGGGATGTAATTAAAGTTGGAGTAAAGGTAATTCTAATAGATGGCACATCAAAAGCTGACCCTGAAGTTTCTTCCAGCAGGAGGTCACGGTACTAGCTCGACCAGGTGGCCAGCCTGTCAAAATGACAGTGGTTCCCCAGAGCTTCCTGTGAGGCAGCACTCCTGGGCACACAGGACGCCCAGGCTTTAAGGTCACAAAGCATAACTGCTAAAGACAGGCAGCTCCTCACCTGCAATCGTGGCATCCTGGTCACCCAATGGGGGGGAGAAGGAACATTCTCTGAGTCTTAAGAGGTTTTTGGAAAGATATTTGAAAGTGCATGTACTAGAGGAGAAGCTCAGGAGGACGTATCACATTAGAAGTCAGAACACGACTATAAAGTAGTTTCTATTGAAGAAATCAATTTATAGGTAGGAAACCCACATGACCTCAGGGCTAAGATCAAGCAAAAGAGCTTTAATCACAGCCCAGAAACATCAAGCATTCATCCTAGATGCAGCTTTCTTCCCAGTCCTGACAGGGCTGGGTTTAATATAGCCATTTCTCCCACTGGGTAGCTATGATTCCAGTTGGGGGAAAAAAAAGATAATGTTGAGTTCATGGCTTCAAAAGGGCTTGAAAAGACTACCAGCAGCTGAAGGCATATGGCTCAGGATATGTGCTCTCACAGAAAAGAAAGATGCACTGAGGGTGAACCTCAAAAACTCTCCTCTTGCCCAGTAGTCATGTCCCACCACCCCTGCCCTGCCCTGGCCAGTCCTTTGGAGGGTCTTACCTGCAGACAACTTTCATCTCCACCCTTCAGAAGAGTATGCAGTGGGTGGGGAAAAAAGGGGAAAGAAAACTCAGGCATTCTGTCTTGGATGCAGCAATACTAAAGAGAAATGCAAAGTAACTCACACCCTCCCTAAGTGGCGTTTGCAGCAATGGCATTTTGCTTCTCACTGCCCACTCTGTCTGCCTAGGGAAAGGCATCTGACAGGATGTTAATGAGAATTCTGGGTGATTCCCTTACCTCTTCACAGCAGCAAGAACATTTATGAGTACAGGAAGGAGTGCACTTCACACGCAAAAAATACATTTTTAATCTCAGAGGCAGAAAATCATAATATGTAATATCCCCACCCTTTCTGTGCTTATATATGGATTAGATGAAGATTCTTACTTTTAAATTTACTGTGATCTGGGGTATCTTGGCTTTCTTCTATCAGTATTTTGGCAGCCACCTCAAGAGTAACAATCTTGGTTTTGGAGACGAGGAATAGCATGACAAATTTCTGGCTCATAATTCTCAGAGACTTGTCTTTTCTACTATTTGCAGATGCTACAAAGAGAATGAAAGAAAAGCATCAAAATATGCAATTTACCACAATGGAAACTATACTTACAGTTTGCTGCAACTATCTGGCTCTGAATGTGCAGCTGGAAAGCTCACTCTTGCTACAGGCAGCAGCTTACTGAACATGCATCAGAAAAGTTAGCCCTGAAAGAAAAAATACTGTCTGGATACCTAGGGACCGAGGAGGGGGATGTTGGTGTTACATGCATGGATTTTGCATTGTTTTTGCAACTCTCCTGTGAGTGTGAAACTATTTGAAAATAAAAAGTTTAAGAGAAAAAGAGAAATAATGCCAATTTTCTTGTGGCTTATAAAATTGCTCTGCAGTAGGCATAAATTCCGAACTGCATATTTTAAACCACTCTGAATACTCTATATTCATGCTTCATATAAGAGACTCCATGGTGTCATTTTCCTGAAGCAATGTTTTTACTACTGCTGAAGAGTACAAGGATAGGGCAGGAATTGTTTTCAGAACATCCATTCTCTCCTCAAAGGAAGGACACCATTTTTAATTCTCTCTTCCCTATAATATCTAAAATATACACTGAACATGCAGGTATCCACTTCCTCCAATTCTCTTCGGATTCGGTAGGTGAATTAATAGACTAAGAATAAACAGGAGACACCGATTAGATGTGTATTGCTGTAGATGTAGGCACAGCATCCCCAGCAGATGGCTGTCTCCTTTGGTTATGAGGATAAGTATTGGCTCATAGGGTAGAACTAAAAGGCATGAGGTGGTGAATTTAATGAAAACTAGGATCACCTTTCCATTTCTATTTTTTATATTTGCAGGTGAAATGTGAGTGACACTTGCCCTTTATCATCTTGGCAATGGGGAAGAGGGTGAGAAAGATGCAGATCAATGGTTAAAATATGAAGAGGAAACCCTGAGAAATATGAGTTGGGGGGATGGGTAAGAAGAGTGTGGAGAGCAAAACAGATCTACTTCAAAAAAATTTCTGCATCAAATGAAAGCAGGAATTGTCCATCTTATCAACATTTTCTGGTGAAAGGATTCTCTTCTAAGTAATCAACCCCAATATGTAATTTAAAAAGTGGAATTCTTTGAAAAGATAACTTCTTTCTAGGTAAATTTTACTTAAAGATCACAAAAGAAAACAGCATGGGCCTGTCACTCTCAAACAGGAGTACCATTAGCAGGGCCTCAGTACAAACATGCAAATACCAAGTGAGCTGCCTTTAGACAGGTTTTAAGTGAGGCTGATTGGGCAGCCCAGTTGGGAGCCATCTGCCTTCTTTTCTTCAGTAGAGAGAACAGAGGACATCTCCCTCCAGGGTTGTCAATCTGGTGTTTCCCATCTAAGTGGAGAATCTTTCCTAGAAGATTCTCTCTCTGCCATTACATGTTTATAAAGGACTTACAGGAGGGATAGTCGGGTTCAGCAAAATCTAATAACTGCTGGTCTTGCGAATCTGGATAGCCATCTTTTTTACGTTCTCCAAATTTATAATCCATCAGTTCTAGCTCTTTCTGCTGGAGGTATGCCATCTGCTCTTCATATTTCTGCTCCTCTCCTAGCCTCTGGAGGTTTCTCAAGGTTTTCGGCAGGCTGTGCCGTCCATGCCAGTCATACTGATTCTTGGCCACCCGGCTGACCAGCTGCAGCGACTCCAGCACATTGACAATGTCATAGATGCGTCTCCTTTCAACGCCTGTTTGAAAAATGGAAGCCAACAGATGTGATGAGAATATTTTTTATTGTAAATTCCTTGAGGGCCTGGATCTTGCTTATGAATTACTTTATATGATGCCCAAGGCAACACCCAGCAAGTTCGGGTCCTCAACAAATCCAACCTGTAAGGATGCAAGCAACAGAAAATATATTTTTCTTCTTCTTAGGATACAATAAGATTTTGGAGAAAACACCCATTTAGAGATAAATGATGGTTGCTTATGTGTTACATAAACAGCATAGCAACTTTGCTTTAGACCCGTTAGGCAAACCACATAAACATTTCAGGACATTAAAAATACGGCATTGATCAGGATAATAATAGTGTTTCTAATGGATGATTGATGAATACTAGATGGTTTGATTTTGACTTGTATCCTAATTATGCACACTATAAAATAAATTGTGTCTAATAACAGACACCTTATTATTGGACAATGCTATCCTTTCCTGGAGTGTGAATGATGTGAAAAAACTACCTTATTTACTTGCTTAGTGGTCCAGTAAGGGAAACAGTAAATATTTTGTTCCTGTTTTAACTGGAAACTCAGAAATCAAGAGCTTGGGCACCCTTCTCAGCTGGCTAGAGGAAGCACATCCACAACTGGAAGAATATATGAGTTTCCTTTTGCTCCATCACAATTATTGAATTCTCACTGTGCTCCTGTTCATTACATCCTACCAAACAGCCCAGCAGCGAAGCACAGAATCTCTATTACAGCCTGCTTATGAAGTTCATCAATTCCTTCTTCACCTTCTCAACACTCACCAAACAGTTAGAATCACGAGCTGTCCTTCAAGCTTAATTAACAATATTGACAGTGGTTAAGAGTGGGGGCTGTGGGGTCAGATAGCCTGCCTGGATTTAAATCCCCATTCCTCCCCTTACTGGTTTGGGTGATTCTTGGAAAGTTACTTATCCCTTTATCTCATAAAATGATAAGGATTAAATACAATAATAAATTCAAAGGCACCCCCAATAGGGTTAATTTTCTGTTTGCACATTATTTTGTAAATACTCTTGTGCCCTGGCATTGGAGAGACCTAAAATCCTTGCTAGCCTAAGAGGTCACAGTAGAATCCAATTTTAAAAATCTCACATCTGTGACTCATCCTGTTGTGCAATAGGCCTTCTGGCTTTTGGAATCCGCTGGCCCCTTTGCTCTTATCTAAGTATCCATAACAAAAGCCTCCAGGCATTTTCCAGAAAACCTGCTCAGCTACAAAGATACCCTCTTTCTGCTCGCTTGCCAGACGGTGCTTAATATAACCAGGGCAGACTCAGTGTATGCAGCTTTAGGCCCTTCAAAGATATAACACACAAAAAATACACTGCATTACAATGAAAACTTTGGATCTGAGAGGAAGTTCTATCACATGTATGAAAAGGCATTTCACAGTCAATCAGAACATTTCAGCTCATGACCCTGAAAAGCTCTTCACCCTCAAATCTCAGGCTTTGATGCCAGATGCCTTTTGGAAGGTGCTGGCAGGAGCAGTCAGCAGCCCCTTGTCCAGAACTGCCTGGTTCTTTATTCCAGTCTGTTTCCATTTATTAACACATCTTGTTTAGCGTGTAACATTCTACAAACCTTCCCATTAGAAATGTCATGTGAATGCAACTGAGACACCCCAGGGCCAGCCATATGCCTGGCTATTTTATTATGTATTTGATACAAGCTGTTAAGTCTCCATCTAGTGGCTAGACAGCCTGAGAAAGGAAATTAAAGGAAGATTCTGACCACTTGGACAGTAAGATGATGCTTAATATGCACAATGGGTATCTAGTAGGTATCGGCAAAGGCGGCAGCTACTTGCCTGTTTAATCACTCGCCTTTGCAATCTGGACTGAGTTTAGCTGTCCATTAGCTGGTGTACTAATGTTCCGTTTTACAGGTCTCAAGTTCTGTAGGTTACTCTGGAACCTTTCTTTGTCAGGAAGGTTTTCCCCTGACATTCAACCTTCTTTTCCTTTTGTGACAAGGTAATCTGTTTAATCCTAGTTATGGCATTAGTTATGCCATTGAGGATTTATAATTACCATGCTTCCCTTAGTCCCTGATGGAGCTCATGAAGAACTTCTTCCAGCCCAACAAAATAGTTTGCTAGGCTGTGCTATTTTCCATGGGCTAAAGTCACACCCGGTTCTTAACTTTGTACCTGTGAGAGCAACCTTAGACCTCCATGGCTACAGAATTTGAGAAACCATGACATTTTAATGCTGTGCTCACCCTTGGTTAAAATGATTTTCTTTTACATGGGCAAGTACGGGAAATCGAACCCAGGTCTTTGGCATGGTGGGTGAGAACTCTGCCACTGAGCCACCATTGCCCGCCCCTAAAATATGATTTTATAGCTTATAACTTGGGATGTAGCAGGAAGTTTGGACTCAACCCTAAGTGAAGGGCACCATCAAAACACCTTCCAGGAATGGATACCATTTATCAACCTCACATGATGGTCTGCTCATCTGGCAGGTCTGGGTTGATCATGAGGCACTGGGAAACTGATGTAAAAATCTGTTCCAGTCAACCATAACATGGGAATCTGCAGAATGCTCCTATGATGGTAGAGTTCCACTTTTCTGTCCTTCTTGGGGCTGGTAACATAGCTTTTCAGCTACCAGTCTTTCTGTACTGGCATCAGTAAGTACAATGAGAAGAACACTGGACCAGCTGTCATTTTATCCTTATCTCCTGCAAGACCAGTTTCCACGACACAGTTCTTCAGCTGCCTCTATATCATGCCTCTTTCTATCTGGCTCACTTTCCCCTTCTTGTTTCACTGCCATTAATTCCAGAATACTGTATTCTACTTCTGGTTCCAGAATGGTTCCCCAAACCCAGCACCATACTTCCTCCTCTGAGCTACAGAAATTCAGAGGAAAGTTTGAGAAGTAGGGGAAAGAGAGGCATACATTTAGTATGAGCTGAGTAGACACTGTTCCATAAAATAAGAGTTCTCCATGCCAGGCACTGCGTTAGGCATGTTACAGACATTATACCCAAATCTTGCTCTATCTCTGCAAGGTAGGGGTTACAGTCCCTGTTTTATAGAATCAAAAAGTGAATTAACTTTCTAAAGCTCTCATGGCCTGTAAACTGGGGAGTTGGACTTCAGAGCCAGCCATGTCTGACCCAAAGCTCAGCCCATAGTCTTCCTGTCACAACAATTACCTCTTCATTATCTTGTTCCCAATAACTAAAATCTTTTTAGCCATCAGCTTCAATAACTCAGACTGACAGTCATCTACTGGGGCCCATTTCTCTGGGCTATGGGAAGAAACAGAACTAATAACGAAACTACAAATATATATAATCTACTACAAAACCTATGTAGCTGATTTCCTCAGAACTTTTTCCTTTTTTGTTCTGTGTAAAACCCCCTTATTTTTTAAGAGGGCACCTTGATGCACCTTCAATCCATTGTGATTTCTGTTTATTTAATGATTATCGACAGTCTATTCATCCTGAAACCAATGCAATGTATGCCCAGTAGGGGTTTCTTTTTTTTTAGTAGCTATATACTTATTTATAGCCCACGCTCTGCCCCATATTATACACATGCATGCCATGTGGACACATGTATTCAAACCTCAGACAGGTTTAGCTGTCTGAGATATGACTAGATGAGCTTTTTACTGGTTTGGCAGGATTGCTGTGAATATCACAGTAAAGAGCTTCAAACGTAATGCTCTTGCTTTCAAATTTTGCTTTATAAAGGAAATAAAAACAGTTCTGAATTCCTGGAAACATTACTAAAAATAAATAGCAAGCGATTCCAAATCATTTTTGAGTGTGTCTGAAATAAGATGAAATGAAAATATGAGATATTAAATTTTAATATAAATCTCATAAAAATATTCTCTCAAAGAAAATAGAACAAATTTTTGTTTGAAGGCTCCTTGGGAGTCTATGCACAATGGTAAGAAACTTGATGATCACAGAGGGAAGCTCTACCTGCTCTTTTGTCCTCATCCTTTCGGAGGGACCACTTTTACTTAATATAAGAGCCTTTGGCCTGCCTGAAAATATCAGTTTCCCACGGTAACTGGAGACATGCTTCCCAGTAGTCTGATAGTACATACCAAGACTGACAGCAACTTCATCTAGGGAGATGGCAGTTTTCTCAGTTGACATGGGGTAACTTGGATAGCGAGCTAGAAACTTCTGGCACAGGAGTCCTAAACTTTTCTGTTTCCTGCTTGGCCTTTGCTTTTCAAATTCATCCACAGCATTGTCCCCAACAACATCAAGCTACAGAGGGCAGATAGAAGGGAGAGGGGAGATGTCATGGTTAACATCCTAATGGAGAAATTGTAATAGCTAATATTGGGAAGTTGTGGGGGACAGCCCAACCCTTACCAGCCTAGATTCTGGTTAGGTTAAAATAACATATCTTAATCTAACTGTCAATATTTTACCTATTACCGTCTCTGGATAATTTTTTTTTTCCTTTGCAGTTTGAGGCTGAGTCTTCTGGTTAAAAGATTAAAAAATAAAAATTAAAAACATCAGTCATTTACAGGTTGCTACATCCTTGTTACCAGTGTAGTAGCTGGACCTGTAGAATCAGCAACATCCAGAGCTTGTTAGAGATGCAAAATCTCAGGCCTCATCCCTGACCTGCTGTAGTGAACCTGTTTTTCATAAGATCCTGAATGATTCCAAAGGAAGTCTGGGATGTACTGGCTTGCATCATGTCACCAAAGTGTTTTGGTTAATATTTTATAGTTGACCAAGGGTTGATGAAACTCAAGAGGGCCAGCTAAATCCTATTCTTCCCTATCCTTTCTTTTTGTCAGTACTCTAGACCAGTGTCCTTGACTCATCAACCCACATTTGAAAAGGGCTCAATTCAAGTCCCAAGAAAGTTAAAGGCTTTGCAATGAACATGTTCAAGAAAAAAAGTGGTATGATTATTTTAGACTCAGAAAAATCATTTGATGACTTTAACACATATGCATGATTTTTCAGAATGCCCTTAGAAAACTAGGAACAGGAGAACTTCTTTCCTTTAACAAAGGGTTATCCATGAAAACTCAACAGCAGACACTTGTAATGGGGAGCCTTGGAAGCACACCCTTAAAACAGGGAAAGCGAGTGGGATGCCCATCATCACCATTCCTCTTCCACACCACACTGGATAGACCGGCCAGGGCATGAGGACACGAAAAAGAAATTGAGGTAAGGGATTGGAAAGAAAGATACAAGACTTCCAATTGTAAAGGATATGACTGCTTACATCAGAAACTCAAGAGAATCTCAGACCAATTATTAGAAATAACAGAAGAACCAAACCAGGTGGGCTGAATACAAGATAAATTTTAAAAAGCAGCTGTGTTCCTACATAACGGTAACAGAAAATAAATTAAGAAAAAAATATTTACAAAAGCAAAAAAAAAAGAAGGTTTTTAGGAATAAATCAATTTGCGTAAATATTAAAACAAATATAAAAATGGAGAAATACACTGATTTCATGGCTAGGAAGACTCAGTACCATGAAGATGCTAATTTGACTTAAATTACTCTACAGACTCAAGACATTTCCAAGCAAAATTTCATCTAAGGTATATATAAAAGGGAAAAAGGACAAAGAAGAGTCAAACCACTTTTGAAGAAAGATAAGTTGAAGGTCTTGCTTTACCAGATATCTAGGCATATAATCTATAGGGATGGATAAAATGACCAATAGAACAGAAATGAGTCCAGAAACAGAATCACACAGATAGCATTGCCAATTGGAGAGAAGAGGAATAACTATTAAATAAATAATGCTGAGACAACTGATTTTACATATAGAAAAATTGAAGTTGTATCCTTGACTTACATTATACACTTAAATCAATTCCAAATGGGTTAAGGATTTAAACATATAAAGCAAATTTTAAATGAAGAAATTATAGAAGAATATTTTTCTAACCTCAAATCAGGGAAGGATTTCTTTTAAAAAACACAAAAAGTACCAAACTTAAAAGAAAGAATCGATAAATGAAGTATGTTAAAATTACGAACTTTTGCTCATGAAGAAACAAGGTAAAGTGAAAAGACAGGCACCAAACTGAAATAATATAAAACACATATAATCAACATAGGTTTATATCAAGAATATATAGTAAACTCTTATAAATCAATACAAGAAAGAAAAACAAACCAATAAAAATCAGCAAAAACAAAAACAAAAACAAAACCAACCAAAAAAACGATCAGACATTTCACAGAAGAAGAAAATTCATGGCCAGTAAACATGTGGAAACTTAATCTCATGAGTACTCACAGCAAGCAAATGAACCCCATGATAAGATACAACTGTACATCTACTAGATTGGCAGAAATGAGTAAGTTTGACAATTTCAAGCACCAGAGAGGATATGGATCAGTAAATATTTATACATTGTTGGTGGATCATTTTGATTTTCCAATATCATTTTGGAAAACAATGTGACACTCTCTTGTGAACAATGCATATTTTGACCTAGCAATTTCACTGCTGGGTGCATGTCCTAAAACAGGGGTTCTCTGACTTTCCGGTCTCAGGATACCTTTATGTTCTTAAAAATTACTGAGGATCCCCAAAAGGTTTTTGTTCATGTGGGTCTTACCTATCAATAACACAATTTATCTATCAATAACACAAGTGATATATATTTTTTTATAAATATATTTTCTAAGATAAAAAATTCCTAAGAGAAAAGTAGTGCTGTTTTAAATATCTTCTCAAATCTCCTAAGGCTTAATTGAAGACAACTGGATTCTCATGTTTGCTTCTGCAATCAATCTGTTTTAACATCCATATCATGATGTATACTCATTAGAGACTAAAAGTTCAGAAGACAAATGTCTTAGTATTATGAAAACAGTTTTGACCCTGTTAACCCCTAAAAGAGTCTTTGGAATCCTCAGAGGTCCCTGGACCTTATTTTGAGAACCACCCCTCTAGAAAAACTTTTGTATTTGTATACATACATATGTAGAAACATGTACAAGAATATCATAAAAGCATAGTTTCAATTAGCCCCAATCTGGAAACAATCCAGATGGCTATATAAGAGAATGGATAAATGAATTGTGGTCTATGTATGCAATGGCATATCACAGAACTTTGAAAATGAGAGAACAGCAGCTACATGCAAAAACATGAGCAAATCTTAAAGATGTATATTGTCTGCAAAAGCAAGTTCCAGAGGACTGATTACTGTATAGCTTCAATTTTATAAAGTTTAAAGCCCAAACACAACCAAACCAAACCTAAGCAACCTATTACATTGGCATACACATTTATGATTTTAAAAATGGCAAGGAAATGGTAAATACCAATTCAGGATAGTGGTGACCCTGTTTGGGGAGGCAGGTATAAACTACTGGTATTTTTCTGTTTTTTTTGGGGTTCGGAGGATTCCTGGTGTGTTAAAGAGCTTACATATATGACCACTGTATCTTATATTATCAATAGTCTGTCAAAGTGCATTATGGAAAAATTTTAAGAAACATTATCAGGCTTTGTAAGGGTACCTTAATTTTTAGGGCATTTACTTCTTAATAAGCAAGGAACATTTCTAGATGACTGATCAGATAAAATCCTGCTATAAAGCCTGAGTCGAAACCAAAAATTAAATAGTTTTAGGGGCAAATTAAACAACTTATTCTACCAAAATAAGATATCAGTAACACTCTCTTGTCCAAGAGGCCACCAATAATTCCCAGTGGGCGATTTCACATTGGTGTATTTTGTCAAGAAAATAAAAAACCCTAATATTTATATGCTTGACAGTAAAAAGCATAATTTAATTTAATTTTAAAACGCTAATATAACCAGAGAGGTGCTATGATTCCCATTTCACAGATGAGAAAACTGAGATGCAGAGACACTGAATGATTTTCCTGAAGTCACCCAGGTGCTCTGAAACTAAGCCCCTTGTGTTTTCTGCATCGAATATAAAGTGGAAAGGAAGGAAAAGAACGGTCTGGACTTGTGATTTTTTTTCTGGCTTTAAGCAAGTAAAATTACTCTCAAAACTGCATGATTTGTATTTTTTTATATTAAGGAATATGTTAGTTCTAACGAATTTACAATGAAGCATGCAGCAGATTTGATATAGTAATTTCAAACTGTAATTCAGGGATGGATTAAATCTTTTTCTCTTTTCTGTCCCTGAGTACATGATTTTGAAAATTTTTATAGCAAAAAAAAAAAAAAAAAACTACCAAAAGGAGAGAAAATAATAAAGAAATAATACTCAAATTAGTAGGTCTGGGAAAAAGTTTGATGGGAGAATAAAAACTACTGACTGATGATTTTTCAAAAAAGTTTTGATAGGCTAATTACTCAAAAGCCCTGTTTTGCCCACAGGACCAGCAATTTAAAGATGGCCTTCCTGTTATTAAAAAAAACTTCATCATTCTCAAATGTGTACTCATCGAGAGAGTATCATACAAAAAGAGAAGAAAGTGTTTATTATCAAAAATGAGATAGAGTTTAAGAATCCATTTCAACTGTAAATAAAACATTAATTTAATATGGCTTTTGGCACAATATTAACTAGAAAATTCTTTATTTTCAAAATTCTATGACTTTTTCATACTCAAGTGAATTTTAAAACATCTTATAAAAACCTCGGGAGCATAGCCTGTTTACCTGTAGAGAGTCTGTAAATGCATCATCCTTATTTTCAATGGGTCTGAACAATCCCTTTTTCTTCTCCCGGTCTCTTATGTCTGGGCTGGCCGCACTAATGAGCATCTTCAGGTTAGCTGTGGGTGTCCATGGTTCTGCCTGCTGTCTGTCAACAAGCTTAACTGGAGTAATTGGATTTCTTTCTGGAGTGAAGATTTTTTGCTTCGATAAATCAATTGGTTCATTTTTTATTGGAGTCTTTGGGGTCATCCTCGATCGGTCAACAAATATATTTTCCTATTTAAAAAAAGAGACCTTTTAGCAAGAATAAGAAAGGGCAGGTAACAGCTAAGAGTATAGTCTGTTCCCAGCATGTAAAGAGTCACTAAGACATGAAAATACAAACAGGCTCTATATGTTCATGGCTAATAAATACAAGGTTAAGACTAATGAACAGAAAGATGAATGGGAATGTAAGAGTTGCTCCACTAAAACACTGGAACATAATCTGCTATTCCTTTTAAATCTATTTTGCATAGTGTCTCTGGGAGAGAAGTCATGAAGTAAATGTCACTTGTGGGTGCCTGTAATAGTTGGGCTAATGTGGGTTGAGTTCACATTGCTTCTAAGTGCCATATTTTTTTAAACACTATTTACAACTTTGGGCTAACCAGTGAAGAGTAATTATACTTTTGTAGTTCAATGCCCACCAGTGGTAATATAATAATTACTGCAGGTTCAGTTAATGGAAAAGCATCCAAGAAAATACCACATTTCAAGTCAACCTAGACAGGTCTAATGTTACTCTCCCAGAGCAATGCTTCTCAAACTATTCATGGTGAAGGATCTGTTCTATTACCATTTTAAATTTCTAAACTACCATATGTGGATAGGTGGCCCTACTGTGTATGCCTAGTACACCATTCCTGCCACATGTGACTCTCTAGTTAAATTTGATAGCACTTAAATTGGTTTCTACATTGGTCACAGGCTTAGATGTTACGGTGGCAACATAAAATTGCTATATAAGTTTCTAAGTGCTCAACTCTCAATATCTGTCCTTAACTTTTTTGCAGCCTCATAATAGTTTATGGGCCAGCACCCGCATCCAGACCACACTGTAAATAGCACTCTTAGGCAATTATAAGAAAAGATTAATGTTGGACCCATTATGAGAAAAGACTAAGAATAGGAACGCACATTTGGAACTACCACATGATCACACAAATTTCTTTCCCCTAAAATAAGTTTTTGCCTTTTAAAAACTGCAATATTATGCTTTCTTCATAGAATTCACTTCCAGTCAATAGTGCCTTACTTAATTATGAAGGTAGATAAGTTAAATCCCTTTCCTGTACACGTACCCTGCAGGCTTGGCGTTTTTGCTGAGCGATGGAATATAAGAGTTTTTTTTTTTTTTTTAATGGACTCTCCTATAATTGAGCAACATGTGACGAGTTTAAAGGTTGAGAGAATCTGGAGTCTGTGTAAGCTGGCCAAGTCTTGGTGTTGGAACAGTGAAGCTCCCAGCTAGCCATAGCTGAGGTGCTGTCCCAGTGTAACAGGAAGGGAGAAGGGCAAATGGGGGACTATTTCTTATGTCAAAGTAGTAGTAAGCATCCAGCCTGGAGCCCTGAATCTACCTACATCTTTCAACAAGTCCCTACTAGTGTGCAAGTCTGATGGAATCTTTATAAGTAAATTCTCAAAGAAAATTATTACTGTTTGTTATGTGCCACACCCTGTTCTCTGTACTTTACATGTATTAACTCCTCACCCCACGCTGTGAGACAGGTATTATTATTTTTCCATTCTACAGATGAAAAAACTGAAGCACAGAGAGGCTAAATAACTTGTTCCAGGTGACATACAACTTCGTTCAGTGTAAAAATAATTGATACGCAAGAAACAGCTAAGAAGTAGAAGTTTCTGAACTTGCATCCAAAATTGTAATGTCTTGGGTGAAGACTGCAAATTATCTTCTTCATGGGTCCAATAAAATATACCTGGTAGGCCACTTTGATCCCCACTAGCTCTAAGGTGAGGCAATATGGTGAAGTAGCTCTGCACACAGGTAACAGAGTTCAATATCTGCATTTACTGTGCATCAGCAGTGCGAGCAAGAGCAAGTTTCTTCACCTCATTCTACTTGCAACTGAAAATCAAGTTAATAAAAATACCAACTTGAAAGGTTATGAGAATAGTTTCTAGCATATAGTGAGCACTCAATAAAACTTAGCCGATATCTTCTTTCCTCTTTCCCATTCATTATTACCATTATATGCTGGCACTTAGTGCTAACATATTACAGCACCGCATATTGTAATTTAACTTCCCCAGTATGTGTCTTGTCTTGTTAATGAGACTATGCGTTTGTAGATGTCAAGGAGCAAGTTCCACAAGTTGTCTTATTCCTCATAATGCTTGGCACAACTCCTTGCCCATTACAGGTGTTCAAATAACACCATGCCTTGATTATCCAGTTATTCCGAGAGGGATCTTCGTAGTTAAGGGATGTAGCCCAGGCTTGCTGAGAGGGACAGAGAGTTACTCTTTCTACTGCCTCCATGGTACCTGTACTCATAGGAACAGTTGGCTCCTAATTTTTCTCTATCTAGAGCAATTCAGGACTCACCATTTCCTCCTACACTTTGAAGTGAAAATTTCATTATGGTTTAGTGATACTCCATGTAGGAGGGGGGTGAGTCACATACATGGTAGAAGGTTATGATTTTATTATACCTTTGCAGCAGCAGAGGAAAAAAAGCCAAGAAAAAATCTTTCTGAGAACTCCGTTGGGTAGAAAGTCAATTGCAAGCTAGTCACATACTAGTCCATATAGTCCTATCTTACTCCATCTGTCTGTCCTGCTATTCTACTATTGTATAGGGCAGTGGAAAGGTGGATTAAAGCAGGAATTGAGAGACCTGTGTTTTTATCTCGGCTCTGAATCCTTCTGACACTAGAGAAATTATTCATTCTGTCGTGGTCCTACTTTCATTGTCCATAAAATAAGAGGTTTGGACTGAAGTATCTATCTTTAAGCCTCTCTAGCAAGGCTGTCCAGCTGTGGAGTGGACACTGTAATGCACCCAGAGCCCCTTCAGGATGAATGGCTCATCTCCCCAGCTGCTGGAGTTTTGGAGAAGAATTGCCCTGGTTGAAGAAGACTGACGCCTTACTCAAGGTCACACTCCTTCTGGGAAGGCCTGTACCCAATGGCTGGGAGAAGTAGCACTGACATGTAAAGGCCTAGCCCTCCTGATACTACTCAGGACTACTCTGAAGTATCATCCTTGAACTCCCTGTAGTGTCACCATAAGCTTCCACTGAGACTGCACTAAAGCTCTGCATTTCCCCTTAGGTCCAATCCTCCTGCTTTCCTCTCCTTTCCCTTTAAAAAACTTCCTGCATATTAAAATTTATCTTACAGTCTGCTGGCCAGGAAATCTAATCCACCACACCCTGGAAATCACTTCCTTCATCAGAAAGCTTGGAAAAATATTATTGCTGAGACAGCTTCTCCCTGGAGGTGAGATACCTTGGCTTACCTGCCTTAGAATCACTATGAGGATCAAACTAGACAATGAATATGAACGCAGTCTGTAATCTGTGAAGTGCTGTACAAGTTCTCATTATCATTATGATGAATAACACCACTATGTCTATAAATAATTTGGTAGTGTGCTGCCATATAAAGGGTTTGGTATTTAAAAGATCAGGTTCTTGTCCTGTTTTTGTCTCAGATGCAACTTTGATTATGTGCTTTCAAACAATCTATATAGTTGTCAGCCTTGTCAGGGTCCTTGATGAAATTTTGCCAACCTCTTATCCAGTTCTTACACATCCCACACTTTGCCCCAATAGCACTTGTTTTTCCTCAAACCTGCCCTGAGCTGAGCTGTTTTCTGCTCACACCATCATTCTTCTCTAATGCCATCAGCCAAGCTTTGCTGGTTGAACATCATTAAGATGTGCTGCAGAATACATCTTTAGAAAGTGTCTCCGTCTAGCTATTGACTAACGACTCTCTTCCCATTTAGAGTAAACTTACTAGAACGAGAAGTCACGCTGAGGGCCTTCCCTGCCCACCTCAAAGAGATTCCTCAAACCTTCAGTGTGGTTCTGAGCCCCTGCTTGCACTTTGGCTACTCCTCAGGTGCCAAATCAATGGCACTTTTACAGATATCGTCACCGACCTCACTGTAGCAGCTACAACTGTTGACTATTCTTTGCTCCTTAAAATTTCAGCCCTTAGCTTCTGAGATGCCACTTAGTTCCTCCTGGTTCTGTTCCTACTTCTCAGTCTCCTTCCTTGGGTCCTCTTTTTCTGCTCTTACAAACTGCAGGAGTCCATGCCCAGCCCTCCACCCCCTCTCTCTTTCTCTCTGCGCTCCCTCTGGGGTAGTTCATATACTCTCATGCCCGTCACTTTAAAATCAACCCGTATGTTAACAATTCCCAAGTCTGAAAATGGCTGGGGACCTTCCAAGTCAGGCAACCAACTACCTCCTGCATTTTTCTAAAAACCAGCAAACCACACAGGTAGAATCAAATTCCAAACTGAACTCACCTTCTTTTTCAACAACTCTCGAACAGAGTGAATCATCTTCAAAGAAAACCTGCATCTACTAAGTCAGGGCATTGTTCCAAATATGCTATGCTCCTTCCTATTTCTTTACCAGTTCATCTTCTCACCACGTGCCTGTCATAGCAGCCATCCTTTAAGCCCTAACTAAGTGTTACCTTCTCTCTTCACAAAGCCCTCCCACAGTTTAATTCCATCTGTTCACACCTTGGTCCCAAACCATCTATTTCCTGCTTTTCACTTCTCCAAATACACTATAAACAATTTAAGAGGAGTGTCTTTATAACTCCACAACCAGGCGTAATTAATTTGTGTAATGAGGTTGAAAGCTTCTTTATAAATAGAGTTTCTCCTCGAGTGATAAGAAGATGCATGCGTAAAACAGTACTTACCAATCTTGACCAATACGCAGTCAGTCAAGAAAGATAAACCCTCTGAATCCCAACTGATTCAGCAGGACACCACATTCAGAAGGATTTCAAGAAAGAACAACTCATCACCACTAGTTACGGCCACTCAGGATTTCTCAAACATTTCTTGAATGACAACAACTTATGCCGTTTCTTCTTCCTAAAATGTCCATCTCACTCACTCTTGTTTTCTTGCCGGTTCAATTTGCTCATCTTTTAAGTATTAGCCCCAAATTAATTCCTCTGTGAGGAGTTTACTCTCCCTGGCCACTCTCTTCTTCCAGGGTACTTCTCCCTCTCCCCCTTATTATAGCACTAACCAAACCAAAGTAGAGTTAGTTTTACATATGAGTCCTCTGAAAGTCTCTCAGGCAACCAAAGGAAGGCAAATATCATATTTTTCTTTGGTCTGTCAGTTTAATTCAGTACAGTGTGAAGAGTATGTGGTATCTGGGTAACTTACAAAAGCCCACTGGGGGAGATGCTATTTATTAACTCCAATTTATGGAAGAAAAGAAAAAAAAACAAGCTTAGAGAGGGCAGGAGACTTATTAAACCACAGTTTCCAAAGGACCCAGAACATAAATATTTACTGAAAGACTGAATAAATATACTTGTTTGAAGTCACATAGCAATAAAAGACAGAGAAGGAACCTAAACCCAGGTGTCTGATTCCGAATCTTATGCTCTCATCAACTTTAAGAAATTGTCCTTCTTTTACTTCATAGCAATGTCAAATGAAGAGAAGAAGCCCCTCCTGATATCTCTGCAGAGCATTCTGCTCTCATCCTCTGTCATCTCCATAAGAAGTGAAATAATTCCTACTCATACATTCTATTTCAAACATTTAAACTACTTCTCCCATTCTCTGGAGTTATCTGAATTATTCTCTGCCCCTGTTAAAACGTGAAAGCTCAACGAGTATAGCACTTCCTGATGCTAACTAGAGTAGAAGTGTGTTTGTTAAAGTTACAGAAGGAAAGAACTAGAGCACTGACTCAGGTTTTGTATAAATATATACACATTCTCAAGGCTGCACCATCAAAATTATTAAAGGGAAAAAAGTTTTGTTCTGAATTTCCCAAAGCCAAAGCAGAAACTACACCAGGCAATTCTACCCTCATAGATCTCTGATAATTGAAATAAATAAAACACCCCTTTAAAACAATGCTTTGGTATAGTTCTTTCCTTAACAATAAATCAAATGCTGGGGAAAAAAAACCTACCTGGAAATGCATATACTTTCATACCTATCCAAAAATTAACAGTTGTCAAGTATTCTTCAAAGGCCCACTGAACAGGTGCTATGCAATGAGGCAGTTTCATTGTTGATGCTAAGGCTAAAATTAAGATCAGGCGCCCAGAAAAGTTCAGCGATCCAGGAAGTTGCTATGCATAGATTTATATTCAAAGTTTCTAAAACTGGGTTTGTTATACTTATTTGCCTCCGCCTAAACATACTTAGATGCTCACCATTAACTAACTATTACACTCTTGGTAAGGCATTGGATGGTTTTGTGCAACTGTGCTGATGAGGTGAAGGTGATAGCATAGACATCCCCATTACAAGTTTACTTTGTAGTGTTTCTTGAAAACACAACTAGTCTTACAAATTGTGCAAAAATGAGAGGGAATGGCTCAGTGGAAACTAGCAGTAGCACTGTAAAATCTTCCAAAAGTGTACTGGTAGACTCAGTCACTTTATCTTTCTATATGGTAGAATGTCCTTTTCATGGGTAAAGGGAAAAGCCTTTAGGCTGTTGGTGTGAAGACTACATTTCATAACACTTTAATAATCCACCATTTACAGCAATAAAATTCTATTTACCTGGGAACTGAGGATGAACACTCCTACAAAGTATTAGCTAGTTTCATCCTTGAGAATGATAAACCTATGCATCCAGCATATCTTTTGTCCATATGAGTTGGTTCCAGTATTACCTAGCCTCTCTTACCACTGCACATAAATGAGAACAGAAATGCAACAAGAATGGTTTGGATGCTTCAATATTTAGAAAAATATATTTCTATGCTGTTCATCAAAAGTAATTAGTACATTTATGAGACAAATATAAGTGGCATGTTGGAAAACTGAATTGGATTAGACCACACCATCTAAATATGTAGCGCTTAAGGTCTTTATGTGCACTTACCTTTTGTGCATTTTCCCCATCTTCAATTGCAAATTCTATTCTGGGCTGTCTGGGGTTGATCAGGTCTTTCAGTGTTAAGCAATTTACTTCCATCTGTAAGGCACAGTACATTAGAAAACGATTTTACAATGAGATATTTTTTCATTTGATGAAAATATCGATTACTTGTTCATGAACATGAACTTGCCCTCCCTAAAGTGGCCTTGAGAATTTCCAGGAGTGCAGCCGCTGCCTCCTCCCCACCCCACCCCGCCCCGCGCTAAAACGCACATGCACAAACACAAACGCTTAAAGCGTGCTTAGTAATTACTGAAAATCTTCGAAGAAGATCATCGACGAAATTAAGAACTCTTTATGAGGGGCAACAGGGCAAACTAAAGTTTCCAAGTCAAGAAGGGTGCTGGGTAAATCTGTCAGAAATCCAGGGTCTTCTAGGTCAGTTAATTTTGGCGCAAAGAACTGGGGAGGAATTCGGCTTTGAGGGGCTTTGAATCAGGGACGAAGGAAACCTGATCACTAGACCAAACCCACTCAGCGCATAGTGCAGCCCCTTCCCAGGCCTCCAGGCGCACCCCGAGAGTAAACTCTCCAAATGAATCCCTCAAATCGTGAGGCAGGACAGGTCGCCCTTGCTGTCCTACTGAAGGGAGAGCTGGAGCCAGGACGGACTGCGCGCGCCAGATTCGGCGGCAGATACACCTCAATCCCCAGCCAGTCCGGGGAGGTGAAGAGAGGGGTGGTAGGCTGGCAGTCTGAGCGGGAGGTGGACCCCCCCAATTTCTCCCCAATTCCCGCCCCGTACCAGTGCAAGGACCACACTCTACTTACTCCCGCTCTGCTAAGGAGGCTGCCTGCCTCTACTGGGACCTCCACCGCTCCACACCGGCGCGGGAAAGGACAGCGACGATCAGCAGCCGGGCGGCTGGGGCGGCGACATCGAGCGGGGGAAACGAGGCGTGCGGATCCCCGCTCCGAGTGCCCCGCGTTGGCAGGGACCCCGCGGCGTCCGTGTAGCGCCAGCGTCCCGACCCGCCCAGCCGGACTCCAGCCCTGGATCGCGGTCCCGGCTAAAACACCTCCTCTGGCGCCTTGAGACCGAATTTGAGAATCCGCCAATCAGCGGCTGCTGTCGGGGCGGCCTGGGCCAATCGCGCAGCGGCACTGCCCGGGCTCGCCGCCCCTCGGAGTCTTGGCGCTCCCGGCCGCGCGTTTCGCCCTCACCCGCCCAATTGTTGCCGCCTCGACCCCCTCCCCCTTCCGGGTACCTGGAAACCCCTGGGCCGGGGAGCCAATTCCGGGCCAGGACGCGGGCCCGGGCGGCCGCGGGAAGCATAGGTGGGGGCTCCCGGCGACGGCGCGGGGCCGGGGGGGGGGGGGGGGGGGGCGGGAGGAGAAGGAGGAGGTGGAGGAGGAGAGCTCTTTTGTTATGCATAAAAGACCCGCTCCTGCCTCCTAGCTTTGCCGCGCCCGGAGACCGCGGGCACCGTCCTGGGAGGCGAAAGCAGATGGAGTTTGGAAAAACGATATACACTCTCCGCGTGCTAACTCCATCCCCTCCCCCTTCCCCTTCTGCACTGCAGCAACCTGCGTGGAAGCGAAGTTGTCTGGGCTTGTTGGGCCAACTTCCTAACACCCGAACGCTGTGAGACGTGAACCATGGTTACCATTTTATGCTGTGAGCAGATGGCACACCAGTTAGCCGTGGAAGCAGAACCAGCCTTCCTTCCTCTTCTTTTTTTTTTTTTTTTTTGCAAACCCAGATATATTTTTGGGTGTTGCTCCCTTTTCAGAACATCGCAAAAAAATTAGGAGGGAGGGAAAAAAAACCATATTAAGTAATTATTTGCAAAATGCACCAGCATTGAGGGAAACAGTTGAGAAAATTTCCTAAACATTACTGGTTTGTATTAAATGTTTCACTTCCTTCAACTTTAGTTTCTTATTTACGGCGAATGGTGGTAGAGACAGCGTTCTGTGTTTGTTTTTTTTTTATAGACTTTATTGTTTAGAACAGTTTTAGAAGAAGACGGTACAGAAGTCCTATATGCCTAGTACCCACTTTCCACTATCATTAACATCGTACGCTACAATAGTGCATTTGTTACAGTTAATGAACTAATGTAGATACAATATCATTGACTGAGTCCATTTTTATTCTGATTTTCTTAATTTATATCTAGAATTCTTTTTCGGTATAAGGATACCACATTACATTTAGTCTTCATGTCTCCTTAGACTCCTTTTGGCTGTGACAATTTCTCAGACTTTCCTTGTTTTTGATGACATCGACAGTTTTGAGCAGTAGTCAGGTACTTACAGGATGCCCCTCTATTGGAATTTGCGCCAGCCTTCTTTAAAAGCATATCCACAGGCATTTCCCTGTGATCCATGTATTTCACAAAAAAGGAAATCATTCCCTTTCAATACCAAGTGCTCCACTTTCCATCTCCCACCCCATACATACATGTGTTTTTCAAGACATTCCAGCAGAATTCAGGAAGCTCAATGGCAGGCCCTTTCACTTTGTACTTTATTTAATTGCTATTAAATACAGCCTGAAAATCACTGCTCCGTCATTCATTAAAAAGACTCCCCCCCCCCAATGACATGTAAAAATTAGATATAAAGAAAACGAACAGCAGTAATAATTCAGATATTTTTGTAGTAGAAATGATACTTTGAGCTGAAATTTATCTTCCAGGTAGAAGCATAAGGAAGGAAATATAAAGAATAAAATTGTAATTTATTGAATTTTGTCCTTAAGTGGAAGTAAGAAATTTAGGTAAGGAAATAATTTTTCCAAACGTAGTACTGTTTTCTGTGACTGCTGTAACAAATTACTACAAACTGGGTAGCTTAAAACAACAAATTTATTCTCTGACTGTTCTGAAGGCCAGAATGAAATCAAGCCCTTGAGGGCTGCACTCAATCTATGGGCTTCACAGGAGCCTCCATTCCTTGCCTCTTCAGCTTCTGATGACTGTTGGCATTCTTTTACTTGTGGTTACATCACTCCAATCTCTGCCTCTATGACCACATTGTTTCCTCCTTGTCTGTCAAATCTCCCCTGAGTGTCTCTTATAAGGACACTTGTGATTGAATTTTGGTCCCACTCAGATAATCCAGGATGACCTCAGGCTAAGATCCTTGACTTTATTACATTTGCAAAGACCCTTTTTCCAAATATGACCACTGTCATAAGTCTCAGGGATTAGTACATGGGTGTATATTTTTGGTGACCACCATTCAGTCCTCTAGACTAACATTCAAATTATTGAAATTCATTCATTTCTCTGATATTTCTAAGTTATAGTGGTTTTTTCTTTGAGGTCAGGCAATTTTACGCTACAGAACTTTTCCTGGAATTTCAGAGTCAAAGTATTTTTTCCTACCTATTTCTATCTGAATTTAACCTCAATCTGTACAAATCAAGGGAAACTCAGTTAATGTGTGTCCCCAGAAATTTGTATTTCCATTGATTATTTAAAGTAAGGGTGATCAAACATTTGAGGGAAAACTGAAAACTGAATGCATGATGGATAAATCTGGAAACGTTACTCCAACATACTTGTTTATATTGACGTTTTAGAGTCCTAGAATTTGTAAATAATCTGTCATTCTCTCAATTATTCAGCTGATGCTGTTGTTGTCTGAATACTCAGCGGGGTCATAAAGAAGAGTCCCTACATGGAACTTCTCCGTGTGGCTGGATCTTCCTTACAACATGGTGGTTCAAGGTAGGTGAGCTACTTTTGTAGTGGATTAGGACTCTTAGAGTGAGTGTCCCAGTGGACAAAGTAGAAACGACATTGCTTTTATGACTGATCTAGCCTCTGAAGTAACATGACATCACTTCCACCATACCTTATTGGACCAAACAGTCAAAAGTCCATCCACATTCAAGGGCAAGGGACATACATCCCATAAGTGTCAGTGAATTGGGGGCCATATTTAAAACGCTCATACCATGTTCCATGTTAATTAATGTATTTTGTAGTTCTTCCTCGGTAATCTCTTTGAGGCAGTTACAATATTATATATATGGCAACAATCCCCAAGTGTCCTCTAGTGTGTGAGGCCCCTGGTTCTCAACTCTGTCTATGAATTATAATTATCTGCAGAATTAAAAAAAATACCAATACATGAACTCTAGAGATTTCTAATTTGCCTCGCTTGGAACTGGACTTGTGTATCAGGCACTTTAAAAATGCCTAGTATCTTTTTCCTTAGCATTGTGCTTGTTGTGTGCTTATTCATGAACTTCTTTGGATGCCTCTGACTTAGTGGTTTCAGAAATGGAAGCTCAGGTCTCATTGATAAGGACAGGAAGAGGCGGGCAGCTGTGCTACCCATTGGAGTAGATGAAAAGGTTTCAAGGGGCTAGGTCTTGCTGCTTTGTGGCTACGTCACTGATATTTGGAAAGAGTTGAGGTTGTAAATGAGAAATCTGAGGGTCAGGGTGGAGGTGTAACAGAAGAATGAGTAGTAAGGACTGTGATCAGCAGAATACACAGATGATGTTTGACATTCCTCTGTGAGAAAAACTTATTCCACCCCTTCTCAAACCTGCGAATAGTCCTTAACCTTTCTCAGGGGTTCCAAATCCCAAGACTTGCCACACTTTACAGAAACAAGAGATTACCACACTTTACAGAAGGAATACCTGGTAGTGAAATATAATACATGTCTGTCAGGTGTTGGCAAGACCTTCTGAGTCGTCCATTCACTGTATCAGCTTCTCCGATATTTCCCTTTTCTTCCACTGCTGCAAGCATAGTCATCTCGGTGTGGCATCTTTTCTCAAAAATGCAGTGAAAAAAAGGACTTGGAGACTGATTTTTAAAAAATTTATTTATTTATTAATTAAAAAATTAAGAACAAACAAACAAAAATATTAACATATTCCGTTCTACATATATAATCAGTAATTCTCAATATCATCACATAGTTGCATATTCATCATTTCTTAGAACATTTGTATCAGTTCAGAAAAAGAAATAAAACGATAACAGAGAAAAAAAAAAGATTATACATACCATACCCCTTACCCCTCGCTTTCATTTACCACTAGCATTTCAAACTAAATTTATTTTAACATTTGTTCCCCTTATTATTTATTTTTTTTCCATATGTTCTACTCGTCTGTTGATAAGGTAGATGAAAGGAGCATCAGACACAGGGTTTTCACAATCACACAGTCACATTGTGAAAGCTATATCATTATAAAATCATCATCAAGAAACATGGCTACTGGAACACAGCTCTACATTTTCAGGCAGTTCCCTACAGCCTCTCCATTACATCTTGGTTAACAAGGTGATATCTACTTAATGCATAAGAATAACCTCCAGGATAACCTCTCGACTATGTTTGGAATCTCTCAGCCGTTGACACTTAGTCTCATTTTACTCTTCCCCCTTTTGGTCCAGAGGTTTTCTCAATCCCTTGATGCTGGATCTCAGCTCATTCTAGAGTTTTTCTCAATCCCTTGATGCTGAATCTCAGCTCATTCTGGGATTTCTGTCTAACGTTGCCAGGAAGATCCACACCCCTGGGAGTCAGGTCCCACGTAGACAGGGGGAGGGTGGTGAGTTTGCTTGCTGTGTTGGCTGGAGAGAGAGGCCACATCTGAGCAACAAAAGAGGTTCTCCTGGGGGTAACTCTTAGGCCTAATTTTAAGTAGGCTTGACCTATCCCCTGTCGGGTTAAGTTTCATATGAATAAACCCCAAGACTGGGGGCTCAGCCTATAGCTCTGGTTGCCCACACTGCTTGTGAGAATATCGAGAATTCGACTTGGGGAAGTTGAGTTTTCCCCCATTCTCACCATTCACTGAAGGGGACTTTGCAAATACTTTTTCACTCACTGATCAAATCACTCTGGGATTCATCACGGCATCACCTGGACAAACCAACAAAATCTCATGTCCTATACAAAGTTCCATGTACTTAAGGTATCCACCCAACTATCTACATAAGTTATATTAGGAGATGCACTAATCAAAGTATAAATTTGTACCAAATAAACATTTTTTGCTTTAGTCTCACACATAAGTTGAAATTTTAAAATATTAATTACCATCTATTTTCAGCACACTGCAGTAATGACATTCTTTTGTTCTTCCTCATGCAAAAACATTTTTTAAATTTGTACATTTAGTCACTATCATTATATACTCTAGGCATTCCTAGATTATACCATCTCAATCTTTATCGTCTTTCTTTGTGATTTCATTTATGCCCCAGCCCTCCTCCCTCTATCATTCTCATATGCAGCTTCATTCAGTGTTTTAGCATAATTGTATTACAGTTAGGTAATATTGTGCTGTCCATTTCTGAGTTTTTATATTCAGTCCTGTTGCACAACCTGTATCCCTTCAGCTCCAATTACCCAATATCTTACCCTATTTCTATCTCCTGCTGGTCTCTGTTACCAATGAAATATTCCAAGTTTATTCATTAATGTCAGTTCATATCAGTGAGACCATACAGTATTTGTCCTTTTGTTTCTGGCTAATTACACTCAGCATAATGTCCTTAAGGTCCATTCATGTTGTTAAATACTTCATAACTTTATGCTGTCTTACAGCTGCATAATATTCCATCTTATGTAAATGCCACAGTTTGTTTAGCCAACTGTCTGTCGATGGGCATTTTGGCTGCTTCCATCTCTTGTAATTGTAAATAATGCTGCTATAAACATTGGTGTGTAAATGTCTATTTGTGTCCTTGCCCTCATGTCCTTTGAGTAGAGACAGCATATAGATGGGTCCTGTTTTTAAATCCATTCTGCCAGACTATGTCTTTTGATTGGAGAGTTTAATCCATTAACATTCAGTGTAATTACCGCATGGGTAGTACTTTCTTCTACTATTTTGCCTTCTGGATTTTATATGTCATATCTATTTTCCTTCTTTTTACCTTTACTCATAGTCTTCCTTTCTACACTCTTCTCCACACCTCTCTCTTTTGTCTTCGTATCTGTCGCTAGTGTGGAGACTGATTTTTCATCACACAGGTAACAGAGGGAACATGACTTCACCTCCTGGCAATTATCAGGTCTCTTTGAGTGAATCAGTTTAATCGTTCTTCTTAAAATGAGGGCTGTTATTTAAAATGGTCTTTGTCTTCAGCCATTCGTGGCCCTGGGAATGTGATGCATTTGCTTCTGTAACCTCTAGTTCAGAGAGAGTGGAAATTTTATTATTGGCTGACCACAAGCAATAGCAGAAGGAGAAAGAGTCTGTGATTGGTTTCAGCTCATGGCCTTAGCATCTAAATGTCCAGCTGTTCATGGGAGGTAACTGAGCTGTGAGCATATGTCTCATAGGGAGCAGAAAGCATTCATTCTTTATCTTTTACAGATTCCTTATAATCCTTAGCACTGTGGAGCAAGGTCAATTTCCTTAATGGCTGTGATTTGTGTTCTCACTAGATGAAAAGATAGTGTATTTGTGTGTATGTGTGCATGTAATATCTGTGTGTGCATGCTGAAGGCAAGGATTGTGGAAGGGAGCTGTGCTGAAATAATCATTCCTGATCACAATAGACAGGCTGCATTTTGAGCTGGGTTGGGAATAGTTTGAGACTGTTTAAAGGGATACCCCGTGATGTGATGCCACATTTCTGTTGTGGGTTTGAGTATGATTGTTTGGAGGGACCACATTAGGAGGGACAGTAAAAATAGGGATTGACCACTGAGATGCTAGAGAAAATGAGGAACATTAAATTGCCCCTTAATTTCCAGAGCCTTATCTAGAATTCAGTTTGAAGGACACAGAGACATATGTTCTAGATGCTTGTTGGACACTTAGGACATACTCTTAAACCTACTTGTCACTTAGTATGGAATTATGAGAATATTGTTAAAATCTCATTTTTAATTCTCATATTTGGTGAAACTGAACATGTCTTTACTCATTCATACCTTAATATTGAGAGTGTAAAAAAGTATCATTCTGAAGACTGACCTTTTTTTTTACTTTTTTTTAAAATTTGCATATGGGCAGGAGGCACCAGGGATCGAACTCCAGACCTCCAGCACGGCAGGTCGGAGCTCTGCCTGCTGAGCCACGGCAGCCGCCCTTTTTTTTTTTTAAACTTAGTATAAATTGCTGGATGTAATTTTTCTAAACTTAGTATAAATTACTGGATGTAACTTTTATTTGTAATTTTTATTAATACATATTATATATTCCCATACCATATAATAATCCAAAGTGTACAGTGGTTCACATGGCTATGCATATATCATCACAATCATTTTTTTTCTTTTTTGTGAACTATAACAAATGTACAAAAAAGCAGTAAATTTCAAAGCATATCTCAACAATTAGTTCTAGAACAGATTTCAGAGTTTGGTATGGGTTACAACTCCACAATTTTAGGTTTTTACTTCTTGCTGCTCTAAGATACTGGAGACTAAAAGAAAGATCAATATAATGATTCAGCGATCATACTCATTTATTACCTTTTCGGTTTAACTCCACCATCACCTTTGATATTTCTGCCCCACTGTTTAGGGGTATTTGGAATATGCCCGTTCTAAATTTTTCATGTTGGAAGGGGCTGTAAATAATACGGTATTATTATTTGGGAGCTGGATCTAGCCTGTGTTCTGGAGAGGCTGACCTCTCTAGGTTTCAGGACTTATCTTGTCCAGGAACCCATTTGGGAGTTGTAGGTTTTGGAAAGTTACCCTAGTGCATGGAAGCTTTGTAGAATCTTATATATTGCCCTAGATGTTCTTTAGGATTGGCTGAAATGGTTTTGGTTGTCGTTTGGCAAGTTATGATAGATTGCAGTATCTAACTGAAGCTTGCATAAGAGTGACCTCCAGAGTAGCCTCTGGAGTCTATTTGAATTCTCTCAGTCACTGATATCTTATTTGTTACAGTTCTTTTCCCCCTTTAGGTCAGGATGGCATTGCTGATCCCAGGGCACCAGAGCCAGACTCATCCTGTCTCCCTCAGTTTTGAAGGACAGTTTGTCTGGGCACAGAATTCTTGGCTGGAAGTCTTTCTCTTTCAGGATTTTAAATGTATCATACCACTGCTTTTTTGCCTCTATAATGCGAGTTAAGTAGTCCAAACTCAGTCTTATGTTGGTTTCCTGTGTATATAGTAGATTGATTTTCTCTTGCCACTTTCAGGATTTTCTGCTTCTCTTGACATTTGATAGATTGATTAGTATGTGTCTTGGGGTAGACCTATGTGGATTTATTCTATTCGGAGTTCATTAGGCTTCTTTGATTTGCATATTTATATCTATTGTAAGGGTTGGAAAGTTCTCTCCCATTACATCCTCAACTAATGTTCCTAGCCCTTTACTCTTGTGGTGGTTAGGTTCATTTGTCACCTTGGCCAGGTGAACGTGCCTACTTCTGTTGTTGTGGACATGAGCCAATGTTACGTGAACCTCATCTGTTGTTCATTACATCTGCAGTTGGCTAGGAGGTGTGCCTGCTGCAATGAATGATGTTTGAGTTAATTGGCTGGTGCTTAAATGAGAGAGCTCAACGTAGCACAGCCAAAGCAGCTTAGCATACCTCATCTCAGTGCTCGCAGCTCAGCCCAGGCCTTTGGAGATACAGAAAGCAATCACCCTGGGGAAAGTTGTTGGGACCCGGAGGCCTGGAGAAAAGGCCGACAGTGATCGCCCTGTGCCTTCCCACGTAAGAAAGAACCTCAGCTGAAAGTTAGCAGCCTTTCCTCTGAAGAACTAACAAAATAAATCCCCTTTTATTTTTATATATTTTTTTAACTTTTTTTATTAATTAAAAAAATTAACAAACAAAACATTAAGATATCATTCCATTCTTCATATACAATCAGTAATTCTTAAAATCATCACATAGTTGCATATTCATAATTTCTTAGAACATTTGCATCGATTTAGAAAAAGAAATAAAAAGACAACAGAAAAAGAAATAAAACGATAATAGAGAAAAAAAAGATTATACATACCATACTCCTTACCCCTCGCTTTCATTTACCACTAGCATTTCAAACTAAATTTATTTTAACATTTGTTCCCCCTATTATTTATTTTTATTCCATATGTTCTACTCATCTGTTGATACAGTAGCTAAAAGGAGCATGAGACACAAGGTTTTCACATTCACAGAGTCTCATTGTGAAAGCTATATCATTGTTCAATCATCATCAAGAAACAGGGCTATTGGAACACAGCTCTACATTTTCAGGCAGTTCCCCCCAGCCTCTCCGCTACATCTTGAACAACAAGGTGATATCTACTTAATGCGTAAGAATAACCTCCAGGATAACCTCTCGACTATGTTTGGAATCTCTCAGCCATTGACACTTAGTCTCATTTCACTCTTCCCCCTTTGGTCGAGAAGGTTCTCTCAATCCCTTGATGTTAATTCTCAGCTCCTTCTAGGGTTTTTCTCAGTCCCTTGATGCTGAGTCTCAGCTCATTCCAGGATCTCTGTCCCACGTTGCCAGGAAGGTCCACACCCCTGGGAGTCATGTCCCACGCAGAGAGGGGGAGGGTGGTGAGACTGCTCGTTATGTTGGCTGGAGAGAGAGGTCACATCTGAGCAACAGAAGAGACTCTCTTGGGGGTGACTCATAGACCTAAATTTTAAGTAGACTTGACCTATCCTTTGTGGGGTTAAGTTTCATATGAACAAACCCCAAGACTGGAGGCTCAGCCTATAGCTTTGGTTGTCCACACTGCTTGTGAGAATATCAAGAATTCAACTTGGGGAAGTTGAATTTCTCCCCACTCTCACCATTCCCCGAAGGGGGCTTGCAAATACTT
This sequence comes from Myrmecophaga tridactyla, assembly GCA_004026745.1. NCBI lineage: Eukaryota > Metazoa > Chordata > Mammalia > Pilosa > Myrmecophagidae > Myrmecophaga > Myrmecophaga tridactyla. The sequence goes on along the minus strand of PVIY010004487.1, from coordinate 1,081 downwards.
TTCCAGTCACTGATCAAATCACTTGGGGATTCATTGGGGCATCACTCTGGACAAACCAACAAAATCTCATGTCCTACCTGAGATTCCAAGTACTTATGACATTCAATCAAACTATCTACATGAGTTATATTAGGAAATGCTCTAGTCAAAATATAAATTTTGTAACAAATAAACATTTTTTGCTTTAGTCCCACACATAAGGTGACATTTTAAAATTTTAAAGTTAAATCCCCTTTTATTAAAAGCCAATCCATCGGGCGGGCCACGGTGGCTCACCAGGCAAGAATGCTTGCCTGCCATGCCAGAGGACCTGGATTCGATTCCCGGTACCTGCCCATGTAAAAAAAAAAAAAAAAAAAAAAAAAACCAATCCATCTCTGGTGTGTTGCATTCTGGTAGCTAGCAAACTAGAACAACTCTTTTCTCCTTCTGGCACACTGATGATTTTTATATTTGTGTGCTTTGTTTTGTCCATATTTCAATTCTCTCAGTCACTGATATCTTATTTGTTACAGTTCTTTCCCCCCTTTGGGTTCTATTCAATTTTTTCCATCTTTTCTGCCATTTGCTCTTTTTTGTGTCTTGAAATCAGTTGTTCTATTCTCTAGTTTGTTTATTCTTTCCTCTGCCTCTTCAAATCTGCTGTTGTGTCTGTAGTACGGGTTTGGGATGCTATGCTGGTGCCTGTGGTGAGGTGTGGGCGTAGGGTTGTGGAGTTGTGGTGTGGGGGCTGAATGAGCAAGGTGCAGCTCGGGCAGGCCTTGGAGTGCAGGAGCAGGATGTGGCATGGGGGACACAGAGGTAGGGCGTGGCAGAAGGTGGATGGGGGGTGCTGTGTGGATGCACAAGGGCTGATGCTCAGGCAGGATGTGGGTGGGTGCATGGAATGTGGGGTGCAGGGCACAGAGGTTGGGGCACAGGGAGGGCAGGCTGTGGGTCTGTCCTTGTGCAGGGAGAAGGGTGCAGGAGGGCCAGTAGGTGGATGCTCAAGTGTGAAGGGGTGTGGCACAGGTGGTCAGGGGCAGGTGTTGTTGGGTGGGCGGGACCCTGGTGCAGATGTGGGGATGGGGGGGTTGAGGGC
>PVIY010004486.1:38239-102666 GCA_004026745.1 Myrmecophaga tridactyla | reverse complement strand
CACACACACACACACAAAAGTTGATTGTGCTGATAAAAAGATATTTATTCCTTCTAGTCCCCTATATTCTGGAGCAGCTAGAAGGAAAAATCTGAGAGGATTGTATGGGAGCCCATGACCAACTCTGGGATCTGTCCAGTAACTACTTGTTGAAGAGTGCTTTGGAAGCTATTGCTTTTTCTTTCTTTGTTTTGTATATATGTTATATTATACAACTTAAAAAGTTAAAAAGAAAGAAACACATCTCATGGCAACGACGAAGACAAAACCACTCAGAGTGACAGTGGGGTCTGGTAGGAGGAGCTCAGAACTTGCTCTTGGGAACTGAAGTTTAATCCTTATCTTCACCCCTCACTAGCCTTAAAACACAGTGAAGGGGACATCTCTGCTCAAAGCCCTCTCCCCTATCAGTTTTGAACACCAGAAATCTGGTGCATTTTAAGAAGACTTTTCTAAATGGCCACAGGACCTGCCTTTCAGAAATTAATGCTTATCTACACGCCACACATATTTGTTTTCGATTTTTTTTTTAACACCCTAAGGAAATTCACAGAGCTATTGACAGTTTTCCTCCAGAGGGGGTGGAGACAGATTATTTTAATTTTTTTCTTTATCATTTTCTGTAATCTGCTTCGTAAGAAGAATGCATTATTTAAATAATTAACTAAGCAATTAGGTATTAGTCTGTATTCCAGCTACTCTGGGAGGCATTGAGAACACAGCATCCCTTACCTCATAATGGTTATGGTCTAGAGGGAATAAGACATTGAATAAGTAATTACACAATTAATTATGCATAGGGGACTTGGAGGTCAAGGGGGCCTTGATCTAGCCTGGAATTGGGGGAGGCCTCCCTGAAGAAATTATATTAAAGTTGCTGTCTGATGAGGGAGGAGGGGGGAGGAAAGAATGAGGAAACTTCCAGGTGGAGAGAACAGCACGTGCAAAGGCCCTGAGGCCTGGTGAATTCAAGGAGCTGGCAGTCGGCCAGAGTGCCTACAGCTTGGAGGAAGGGAGTTTCAATGAAGGCAGGGGCTAGAGAAAGCACAGCCTTATTGACCTTGTCAAGGATTTTTGCATTTTTTTTAATTTTAAGAGGAATGGAAAATCAGAATTATGACATGGAAATAAAGCTATTTCTATTTTACAATTAAAAAAAATAAAATGAAAACAGTAACAAAAATACCTCAAATCCTTTGTAGTCTACAATTTAGGAATTCGTGGATTGGGGTTTTTAAGGCCAATTCAAAAGATTCATCTTATATATAAAAATACTGCGTGAAAGTGTTTATATAAAAAGCCTCCCCCACGTGCCTTGAAATGTTAGCTTCCTCTGTGCAGGGGGCGTGGGATGGTAAAACCAGCAGGCCACTGCAGCCTGGGTCGGCTGGTGTCACATGAGGACGGCGGAGCGTGCTGGGAAAGACAAGCATAAGGGTAGGAGGCTGAGCAGCCGGAGACCCTTTCCTCCCTCCTACCCCAGGGAGTTGAGGCATGAGACTGCCACATGAGTATTCTGTCATGAAACTTCATGCACCATGGAAATGCCAAAGAATTTGATCCCCAGACCAGCTGCGGTGAAAGCAAAGCTGGACAAATGACAGCATCTAGAACCTGACAAATTGCAAGGGTGTTTTTTCAGCTCAGGAGAGCAAGGCTGGGCCACTGTCATGCCTGCCAATTAACTGGTGCTCAAGCTTAGGTGATCTCACCCTATAAGTGGACATCCTGAGACGGTGTATTGAGTCATGCCAGCATGCCAAGAGGAAGCTTACATTTGTTGTGATGCCTCTCAGTTTATTTGTTTCAAAATTTTGTTTTAAACCCACCGTGCTCTGTCGTCTCAGGAAATCACTGCATCAGAAGTAATTAGCCACTAGGCTGCTGAATAATAGATGTGATCTTTCCAGCCCCATCAGCTGGGCATGCCCTGACCTCCCCGTTGTTTCAATGGCAGAGGTAACTGCCAAAGCACACTTGGCTCCTGGAGTAACTCAAAGGTTTAGTGGGCTCTGGAGCCCCCGCGACAGGCATCTGGTAGTCAACTTTTCCCTGTAATGAGGAGTTATTAAATATTCACGTCAGGAATTTCGACTTTTGTCAGCCCTCAACTGGTCTTCCAACCTGTTACCTATTATGCCTCACACTTTATATACCCCCGAATACACAAGAAGAAACTTGTGAGTGTTCTATAAAACCCGCTACTGACATCAGGGTGGGTCTCTGAGGCTTATGGTTATCCTAATAAAGCCAAGGAATGTGTAACAGGCTGTAGCCAGCAGACCACCAGCTACTTTATTGTTGAGGCACAAAAGAAACCCTCTGGTAAACCTACTGTACCTGAGATCAGCTTGTGGCTGCTTCTTAACCCTTCAAGACTTTGTTCCCTGCCCAACTTCAGACCCCATCTGTCTGCTTCTTGTTTCCCTCCATGTGATGAGTCTACTAACTTACATGCTCAGACAAGAAATACCTATTGATGGAGTGGTTATGAATTACAGATTGGAGCCTGCAAGTCAACTTGGAATTTTTTTTTTATATAAATTCGAACCAGATCTGTGAGGCTAGCTTTTCCACAGACAGCAGAAGTGTGAGGAAAATTGGGAGCTGGACAGACGGGTCATCAGGGAGGCCCTGGGTTAGTGTGGGCAGGAGGTCTTTGATGCTACGAGAATCCTCTAGCTTGGTCTCTTCCTTTCTCCATTGCTACCCCATCCTCGGAGGCTCAGTGTCCTGTGCAAAGTGCAGGAGAGGGCATGTGGCACTCAAGGTAATTGCAGGCAACTCAAAATCACAGGGGCTGGCAAAGCACCCAGATACTGCCCTCAGCAGGGAGCTGTTCCCACCTGAGGCAGGAGGGCCAGAGGAGACCTTTACAGGAATCTAGGACCAGCAGCAGCTTAAGCAAGAAATCCTGGCCATGCACTGGATTCACGCTCCCGAGGCAAAGCCTAGGCCGCGAGGAGCAGAGAACCCTCCTGGAGAGTCAGACAGGACAGCCAGCCCAGGATCTGACATCAGGCTACTCTTACCCAGGCTCATTTTTCCCAAAATCTTCGGAGTGTGAAAGAAAAGTTAGGGGCCACGTGGGTATTTGTTTTTAAATCCTTGAACCGAAAGTGTTTTCAAGCATCGGTAAGCAGACCTGCAAGGCGAGAAAGAAAGAACTTTCTCTGTTTCCAAGAATCACATCCTGTGGCTGGTGGCCACACACCCTAAGGAGGCTCAGAGAGGTGAGAATTTTCAGGCGAGACCTGACACATCGGAGGCATCAGGTCTTCCTTGCCCTCAAAGTGCGGTTATTCCTTTAACAAATATTTATCAAGTGCACGGAATGGATTTGCTTTCTAAAGAGAAGTTTCTCATTAACCTTGTTTCGTCGTCATGAATTCAGGCCTGCTGCTCTCAGGTCTGAACTGGACAAATCCTCCTCTGTAACCCTCCTGCTTCTGGTCTTGTTTTCCTCCAAACCAGTGTCCTCCCCGTTGCAGTCATGTTTGGGAGAAGGTGAGCCCCGGCTTGTAAACCCTTCCATGTTCCCCACTGCCTCCAGCATGCGGTCCAAACCCACCGACGCTTCCACAGTCTCCCCACTTTTCAACTCCTCTGTATGTCTGCAGTCTCATCGCTTTTCAATTCCTGGGTCCTTCTGCAGCCTTGCTTTTCAGCTCCGTACCTCGCCTGGTTGCTTCCAGCCTGACTCAGCTGCTGGTTTTGAGCGATCGCTGTGTGCTTAGAGAATCCTTTTCTTCTGTCTCCCCGTCCACCTGCCTGGCTCCCACTGGTTAGCCTGAGAAGCAGCTCGGAGTAGCACCTCCACGCGGAGTTGCTTTGGTCCCCCCTGCCGCACCCTGGAGCTCCTCCGTCAAGCACTCCCCACGTCTCATTAAAATGCCCCATTTTCCACCGTACCCAGGAGCAGTGTAAGGGCAGGAACTATGCCCCACTAATTAAATAACCCACCCAGTGTTTCATGCAGCTTCCAGCAAGATGTGGAACTTGAAATGTTTGAAGAAACTAAACCAAATGATGATTTGCCAAAAAGAAGATGCTCCCCCTAAACTAAGGTCCGTAGGGCATTAAGACACTTTTAAAAATCTGTAGGAACACAACCTCTATAAGAATTTAATTATCGTTACTAGGTCTTTCTCTATGTTCTCCATACACCCCAGCATCTTAAGAATTCATTTAAATGAAAAGCCAAATAATTTTGAACACTGATTGATTAAAGTAAATTTTGGTGGAATGATTGGAAAGAATTGAACAATAAAAACACATCATGTGGCATCTGACTTAGAAAGGATTAAAACTACCCTCCAGTGGAGGAGATACACAGAAAAATTATTTTTCATAAAAAAAGGAAAAAAATGTATCTGTTCTAGCCTCCAGCGTTTTGGAGCAGCTAGGAAGAAAAATCTGAAATAGTGGAATGGTAACCCATTACAAACTCTGAAATCTGTGTGTATCTACTTGTTGAGTGTACTTTGAAAATCATTGCTCTTTCTTTCATTTCTATGTATTTACGTTATATTTAACAATAAAAAAATTTCGTTTTGTTGTTTTTTAAAAAAGGCTGTTGGAAACCCCAGCATCGGAAGCACAGTACTTGATTGAATCTGGGGTGGTCTAATTCTGGATAAAGCGCTCATGAAACCACCCAGCGCTACTTGGGTCTCTCTCTCCCTCTCTGAAGAAGCTTTGCAGCAATTGCAGCCCCCTGTACCAGTTGCAGCTTCTTTGAAAATCACGGCTCAGACACAGGCTCTTCTCCAGAAGTGGTGCCAGTCAGAGAGCAGGGGCGGGAGGCAGAGAGCGCTCAGTCCACTCAGGCGCACCCCATGCCTGACAATGGAATCTTGAAGTTAATATGTTGGCCCAATGTTTGTGAAGACCCCAACAAAAAAGACCTAGAGGAAGCAGGGCGAAAGGGAGCCTTTTAAATGCTTGACCTGAATATCCGTGTTCAATCGCAGAGAGGCTTAGGGCATTCGAAAGGTGGTGCTTTATTTTTATGTGGTGCAATCCTCCCCACCACAGCTTTGCTTTTCTCTGCACCAGAGCCTGCCCGTGCGCCAGCATCCTTGGTCTGCGCGTGGGAGGCAGGGCGGCTGTGCCCTGCCCCAGCGGCCCTTTCACGTGGACCCCCAGACTCAGGGTCTGGTGGGCACAGCCTCTGTGAGCTTGCCCTCGGTTCTGAAGGACAACACTGCTATGGCTGTAGGCAAACTGCCACGCCAAGCCCGGACAAGCATTGCACTGCCACTGTTAGAGCAGCCGCTGAGGCCACGCTGAACAGTTTCATCAAACGTCTGGCTGAGAATGGCCTGGAGAAATGGAGATGCATGTAGCTTTCCTTCCCATACCCTGTTTGTCCAGATTTATAATGTGACATAGAAAAAAAAATATATATATATATATATATATTTACCAGCAAGAGTGGAGCTAAGTTAATATTTTGCTATAGGAACTTAACAATTCAACCAGAAGTGGAGTTTTAAATAGAAACTTGAAGTCTACTACCCACATGCAATCATAGTTGAAGTATCCATTTCCCTTTACAGCCCCACCCCCAAAACCACAGATTCTTTTCTCCCCAAGCTCTCAGGCCCGAATGCCTTTACCTGTATTCTTCCTGCAGCCACTGAGAATACAAAATAGTCTGGAAGCAAGGGTGTTTTTTGAGTATGGTGGACAAGTGTGACCTCTGCTGGATGAATGAGGATGAAGCGAGCATGGCCCTGAACTGAAACAAAACAAAGACCAGAAAAACATTTTTCAAAGCAGTCCTTTCTAGAGGTAGGAATAAAAAAATGTTTGGCCTTTTTTTAAAAAAAAAAAAAATCATCTTTTTAACTTTATGGGATTGAAAAACAAACTTGCGAGGCTTATCCTTTCTAGGAACAAACTTTGTTGAATGTTTGCAACTTCTGCGGCATGCTGATACTTAGGTTAAGTGATTTTTTAAGAGCTCTGTATATTCAGCACACCGGTTCTAAAAGCAGCTTAACTGCATAATAGCCAAACTGTTTCTTTTCTATCTGATTGCCTGCCAGTGTTTCAAGTTATGTGTGCAAAAGCAGGGATCTCTCTGCTCTGGGATCAGGAGTGATTCAGATAAACTTGAAAGCAAAGGGTAGACTTCAAGACTGAATTTTCAGAACTGCCTAGGGAAAGGGGATGTGTCTGAGATGGGTCATCAGAGGTCAAAAACATTCAAAGAAAACTTGCCACATCTTGCCAGACTTTTCCCTCCGCCACGGTGGAATTTGGATGTTTTTGGAATCCTTAGGTCCTTAATTTCAGGGGTGAGTACTTTAAAAATGAGTACGTTTCCTTGTATATCGCATATATCCTGGCACATTAAAATATGCCCGGCTTTGCCATGTCTTCTTTACCCACTCCATTTCAGGGGCATGTGAGGGCAGAGTTCGGAGGTTAAACTTACTGCCTCACGTCAAAATGCCTAATTACATTGGGTTCTAATTCTGACTGTCACTCCTCAGTAAGGAAGCTGTGGGAAGGTTCTTTAAATGCCTTAAGCCTCAGTGTCCACCTCTGTAAGATGGGGTTGCTATAGTGCCCACATCAAAGGGTATTGAGAGAATTCAGAGCTTAGCACAATACCTGCCCACAGTCTATTCAATAATAGACTGGCTGTCATTATTGAAAGTGCAATATTGAAAGTGTATATAAACAGAGGATATTCCTTCCTTTCTCTTCATCTCTCCCTCCCCACCTCCTTTGCTTCTTTCCTTCCCTTCCCTTTTCAACAAGTATATTTATAGAGGCTTTAATATATGCAAAGCTTTATGCTAGAAATTGTGCAGGAAAAGAAGCTGAAAAAGATACTTTTCCTACCCTCACAGAGTTTTCATTCTCTTCGGTATTTTATCATTTAGTTATAGGTCAGTGGTTCCAAATCCTGTATACTAACACCCCAGAGTGATTCCAGTTAGTTTAGGATGAAAATGCCCAAAATTCTCAGGAAAAGAAGTAATTCACTTTTACTTGAATAATGGGTTTTTGCTTTTCAGAACTAAGAGGCAAAGACAAGGAAAAACGGCAATAAGTTTCTGAAGTTCCAAAAGATTGGCAGTCACATTTGTCAGTTTGGGGGAGGGCAGCCTTTGATGGCAAACCTTTAATTTGGGGGAAGAATAAAAAATGAGACCATTTTAAGGTTTCTTTGTCTATATGCACAGCTTTACCAAAGGGCAGGGTCAGAAACCTCTTTTCTAGAGGGAATCTGGTCCTCTTGGGTAGGCCGGCACCTCGACCCATCAGCAGCCCATCAACTCCTCGTTCATTACTACTTCCCCAGCTCTGTGCTGGTCACTTGCCAGGCACTGGGCAAGGGGCTGCTGCAGACGCACGCGTGACTAGGCAAGTCTGTGACGACCATTTTCACAGCACTGACCAATGTGAGAGGTAGAGTGGTGGCCCCAGAACTGAACGAAATCAACTCCGCTCAAACCAGTTTAGCTACTGGGTTCGTCGAACCAATTTCTCCACGTGGCCCTTGAATTTATTGGTACAATTAAAGGGGTAGCTTTCTCTTCAGTAAGCAGCTTTTGGACCTCACTTATCCCCAGCAGCAAAGAGGTTCATTGGAAGCGTTTGGGTTGTTGTGTACATGCCATATAGATACACGACTGGTCCCGGCCTTTACACTTGGCCAAATCTCAGCAGTGATTATTGGCTGAACTTAACACTCGGTGACTCCCAGAAGAGGCCTTGGGAGTTGGGAATACATTTTTTTTTTTTAAGTCTGCCAACTGTTTCAGTCCATTCTTTAAGCCAACTTCTAATAAACACACCTGTCTTTCTTATGAGGGTTGATTGTGGATGAGGCAGTTCTTGCCCTTTCTTCCCCAAAGAGAGATTATTATCTTAAAAAAAAAAAGATTGTCTTATAAATGGTGAGTTCAAATACTGATGAAAATAATACTACTACTTAGCATTTCCACCCAGCTTTCATCTAGAGAGCTCAAAGTACTTGGCAAACATTAATTAATTCTGAAAACACCCTTGCAAAGTGAGTGAGGGTATTATCTTTATAATAATATATGAATGCTGACTAGTTCATGAAAGAAGCCACTTAAAAGAGACAATTCTACAGGATCCATTTCACAAAGCCTTCTCACCTGGTCTAGACTTAATACTTTAGAGTAACACATTTGGGATTGCCAAATATACTAATAATGTGACATCCTAGAGTGAGCATTTCCACTCTTTCAAAATGCTCTTTGTTTGGTGGTTTCAGGCACTTACCTATTTGGAGGAACTTTTTCATGTTAAAAAAATGCTAATGATGACTTATTTGATCAAAATGATATCAGTCTCTGTACATGAAAGAATTCAAGACTGTTCTAGTACATAAAATGAAATGGTGAGAATTGGGGATCCTATTTCAAATGTGGATTTGGAGGGTTTTTTGTATTGTCTTTTGTCATCATTTTAAATTTTGAGCTTATCACTAAGCATTATTGTAGGACTTGTCAAAATGGATACCAGCCACAATTTCTATGTCCTATCATGAAGATAACAGATGCTGAAAGCTAGGAAGAGCTGACTGGGGTGGGGTGAGGGGAATAAATTGGCTCCCCTGGCCCATTTTCCTCCCTTCAGTAGCTTCATACTGAACGTATCATACAAAGAGAGGCGGCTGATTTTTATTTAGCATCCTTTCCTTTGTCTCCTGTCATGACGTCCCTTAGCAAAGAGAAGAATATTCCACTTCCCAGTTGCAAACCTGGGTCTTTGAGAGTTGCTTTCAGAAGACGTGCCCCTCTGCAAGCCCACCCTTTGCGGGCCGCTTTCCACTTAACTTCATTTCCACCGGCACTTGCGCTTCCAGATGTCCATCTTATCTGCGTGAGGTGAAACCAGCTTTTTGATCCCAGAAAACTCATTCTGTAAGTTAGTAGAAATTCTGCTTTCACTATGTTTAAATTCACTTGCGTCTCATGAAGAACTGCCTTGCCTCCAGAGAGCGCCCGTCACTTTGTTCTGTTGAAACAGAAAAATTTCCCCAGACTCTGGCTGGAGCCTTTATTTACAGTCTTGGCTGGATAAATCCTCTACACTAAAATGTTATATGTGTTCCTCTAAATTTATTAAATTTTAAATGATTGATCCGAACAGGGGAACTGTTCCACTTCACCATATCAGAAACTGTGTATGCCACTTAATTTCTGCAGTATCGACCCACCCAGCCTATCTGCTTACTTCTGTCAGTCCCTTCTCTCAGCAGCCTCAAGAGAGAAAACCTGGTTTTGGTCTCACAACTTTGGTTGCGCTGATGGTCTCCAACCTCCAAAGTGGGATAAACCAGATTCCTTCGCTGTGTTTATCTTGGCCCACCATGTCTCTTTATGGAGAAAATGGTCAAAATAAAGTGCTTCCTCTGTGTATTTTGACAGGAAACACTACTAATATGCTTTCCTTTTGTTGTGTGCCTTGCTCTTTTCTCCCCATGTTGTTTAAATATTTTCAGTACAATGACATATTTATTAATCCACTACTCTCTGCATGGGGCATGAAATGACTGGTTCCTCTGCAAAGCCCTCTTAGAAAAGGTGGTTTCTCCAGTGAGAGTTAATAATATTGCCACTATTCATGTAAAAAAATGCTGAGACAATCTCTTAAAAATGGAACACATTTATCTAAAACAGCTGGTAAAGAAAGCACGCAGGCCCCGCCAGAGTCGGGGGGGTCAGAGGTCAGGGGTAACGCTGATCTCGGTGCAACTTTGAAGCTGACATTTTACAGATTATATGTGTCTCAGAGCGCAGTGGGCATGGCATATAAATTGGACTTAGAGGCTCCTATTTGTTCTCTGCATTTTTATGAGCCCACAGAGCTCTTCTTTGAAGCAGCGTACATAGAAAATAAAAACTCATTTTAATGTTGTGGAACTATTTACAATAAATCACATTTACATCCTGGCTTTTCTTTTACCTTAATATAAGATCACACATTCTCTCTCTCTCTCTCTCTCTCTCTCTCTCTGTCTATTTTCCAACCTGGGCAGCATATATATTTTTTAACCTCTATAGTATTATCAGAGCAATTTTCCTCTTTCTCCTTGCTTTGACTTAGGAATCAGACTGTAGATGCAGCTATATTTAGAATTGCAAGGACACCTTTAGGTAGTCGTGTGAGGTGATTCAGCTAGAATGAGCTACTCTGTAACCCCAGGAAAATCCCCTGATACCTTAAAACGCTTGCTATAGCCTGGCACTTCAGCACTAGAAGAAAGCATCTGATTTCAAAGAGATTGAGTTCCACTCTGGAACTAATTATATCATTCATTTTATGGATTTTTTAAGTTGCTAGGTGTTTTAACTAGAGAAGGCTGGCGGCCCGGAAAGAAACATGTACCGACAGAGAACTCTGCCATGGGTTCTTTAGCCACCTAATTAATTTTCAATAAAAGCTCACAATAGTTCATTTGCTTGGGATCCAATGTAAATCAAATGGAGACAAATAGGTTAAAATTAGAAATGTGTGATGGAAACCATGTTTATGTTCAAAATTACCTTTCACCTTGGAAATAACACAGATTTGACAGTGAAAGAAAATGAGACCACACAGGCTTTTGTTCCTATTGATTCTTAAGTAAATTAAAGAGTTAATTTAAAACGAGACCAAAAATAAATAAATAAATAAAAGGGACCTAGGAAATAATGTTATTTTAACAAAAAGTATAGTTCAGAAAAATGGTACCTTAAAAATCACAGAATTAAAACATTTTTCCCATTATACAAAGTTGCCTGGTGCCCTCTCAATTTTTTTTTTTTGCCCAAGCTTAACATAGTGTAGGGTATAATAGTAAAAATACTATAAAGTTATTAAATTTCCAGTTCTAAATTGGCAGAGCACCACGTCTCTTCAATTCCTAGCTTTCAAAACACTACTTTCCAACATCAAACAACCATTTTTACTTTTATGAGAACACAGACAGAGATTTTGTATGATTTTATAATGATATTTCAACCCTCCAATTAAAATGCCCAGACAATATAGATATCTTTGGCCCGGTCCATTGGACAAATATTATTATTAAACTTCTCTCCAGGACTTTATATTTGCAAAATATTTTGCGGGCTTTAATCATTTCAAATTGCCTAACTTTACCCATTTTTTTCCAGGCCTCTCTGTTATTGCACAGGGAACCATTTCGTTTCAACCCACAAACTGCTCATGTGATGCAAGGTGAAATAAGCTAATTTTTTAACATAATGGAATGTTCGTCTCCGACATTGCTAGTTCTTTCCTTGTCCTTTGCTGAACACGGCAATTTAAACCACCCCTGGATTCTATTTTTATTTCACTTTTGCCAAGTTCGTGAAGTGCATTCCCTCTTTCCCACTCAATCTGGTTTTTCTTCCTGCCCCAAAGGAATGATGTTGTCACTGTAATGTCTTCTAATGCACTATAAATGCCGTGATGAATTGGAGGCAGGCTGGTTTCTTCTGAGCATGAGTCCATTATCCTGTCACAGTGTTCCTGCCCTGTAACTTAATTTTTATTGTAACAAATGACTAAGTACCAAAAAATGAAACAATGTGATGGGCCCATCTGAAATGGCCTGACTCTGATGGAAAGAGTGGGGGAGTGACAATTGTTTGCAGCTGCCTTCCAACGGGCTCCCTGTCTGATGGCATACACTATCCAAACTGGACTTATCAAAAGCATTTTCTGGGTGTTTGTGGAAAATCTTCATTCAAATTGACTAACGATAAATAAAGTGCTTTGCAGAAGGGGTCACGTTAAGAATCAGAGTGGAGGGGACAGCTGCGATTCTCAAAGTTAGCTGTGCATAAGGATGACCTGGGGAAGAATGTTAAACTGAAATGCAGGGTCTCAGGTCCCATCAAAGGAGACACCAACTTGTTTTGCTGAGGCAGGGCCTAGGAAGCTGCATTCATACAAGGATCCCTTCTTGTTCTGTTGGCATCATGTAGACATCATGACGAGAAATGCTTGCCTAGAACTTCTGGCCAGTCAATCTTTTTCAATGAATAGCCCCTGCGCATTAGACCCTTCTTTTATGACAAGGGCTTTTTTTTTCTGCTTGGATTTCTAACTAAGGTAGTTTTCTCAGATTGCAGTGTCAGTTGAACACGATCTGTTTACAATTGGTCTATTTTCCCCTTAATTTGTTTATAGATTGATTATTACTGACATGTCCAGAAGGTTAAAATACTTCCAATGCCACAGATGATAAGAGAATATTAATCTGGAATCCACAAAACCTCTGAAAATTCAAGAAATTTGTTATATAATGACCAAGGGCCCTTTTTTGTCTTGGGAGTGTACCATATTTTATCATACTCCCAAAGGATCTGTGACCCCCAAAAAGTTTAAGGACCACTGTCCTGAAAGCGGACATACTCAATAATTTCGGCCTCATGAATGTGAAATTTCCATGTCAAATAAATGGTTGGAATGTCTAAATAGTACAACTGATGATGAGATTATAGCTTTATAGATGCTTAACGTTTTGTAATCAAAATAAGCTTAATTTCAAACCTTCTCAAATGTCACGATGCTGTTTGCTATTTGCATTTTAACATGCAGGGTAATTGGGTTGCCTCAGAGGCTCTGAAACATCCTCCCTCAGATATGTTTTGGAAGAAAAGACAGAGCCAGTGGGGTTTTGTCTCTAGTGGTTGAAATGGAATCTTGGAAGCAGGGTGAAATTGAATAAATTCTGAAAGATCATGGAATCTCAGTGTCGGTTCATCCATCCCCTAAGCATTTATTGAGAGCCCATCAAGAAAAATGAAAACTATCGTGTTTATTGGAGCCTGAGGATATCAGAATTGTGAAATATCCTGGAACCGTCTAAACATCCTCACACCTGTGAATTCTTGAGCTGAAATTCTCTAGTCATTGAACTTCCAGTTGTAGTGATATCAGTGAAAATCATAGCTTTATCAACCCATTTATAATTTATAAGAACAAAGAGGTTGGTTTTTTTTAAGTGTGACAGTTAAAAAGATGGGAGTGAGATATTATTGGAGAAAGAAGCAAAATATTAGGTTTATGAGTGAAAATCACAAATCTTTCAATCCATTGTTTTCCACCTGCTTAGATAATCATTGTTGATGGTTACAAAATAATGAAAGACATAGCAGAGAAAAACTGAGTATTCTGGCTTTACTTAATCAACTCCTGGTAGTAAGACAAGATGTCCTTTAAACCAATTCCAAGTATTTCATTCTAATCAGAAACCATGAGGTGTTAAAGGGGTGAATGAGTTCTCAACTCATTGTCGACTAATTATCTTTAGGTTGTTGTCATCACGTTCTAATTTTTATGCATCTGCCAGCTTTACAGCTGGGCGTGCACGAGGCTAGGGTTGATTGGCTGCTGCTTATTTTTTAACCTAAAATTTTAACCTAAAACATTATTGTCACAACACAGACATGCACATACATACACACGCATACTTGGATGCAAAAACTTTTTAGAACTTTCATCTTTTCAAAAGGGCAGGGAAAAAATCAATAAAGCAGTGGCCTGGCCAGCAGTAGGGGATGGTGGAAGCAGCGCGGGTGGCTGCGCTGTATGAGAAACAGATGTAAGCTTTCTGGGCTCAGGGGTGGACCTTTCCTTTCCAGACACATCAGCCAACCAACGGCAGGCAATGAAAGGCCCTACCATCAGTCACTGCCCTCTCACCAGAAACATTCTTCTGTCTATTGAGGCCAAGATCAGAAAGGGGCATCCACTCAGCTGGGGCACCTATACTATAGGCTCTCACGTGAACCAAGTGTCTTTCTTAAAAATGATGCATTTTGTGGTCTGAATCAGCAGGAAAGTGCTTTCTTGCTGTTCTGACTTTGTACATTCTTCCATCAAACAAGTCTTAATTCATCTGTTGCCATTTACATCCAAATCTGGTGTTTTGGGTTTCCTTTTAACATTTGCTTTTTCTGGGCTAGGAATTGTTCGGAATTGATAAAACATATGGACCTGAAGCAAATTAATCATTGCCCGTGTGGTTTACCAATCAGCTTTCGATGGAGATATAGATGTTACAAAGGGAAGGATTTGGAATGCTGCAGTCACTTTGGAGAATTATCAACAGTTCACAAAGATAAGCATATATTTACCCTACAGCGCAGTAATTTCACTCCTAGGTATTTACCCAAGAGAAGTCAACAGATATGTCCACACAAATAATCATACAAGAATGTTCATAGCAGCCTCACTCATAGCAGCTCCAAACCAGCAGTAACCCAAATGTATAAGAACAGGAGAATGGATAATAAAACAGTAGTATATTGATAAGACAGAATACTACTCAGCAATCAAATGAATTATCAATGCAACAAAATGGAGACTCTCTGAAACATTGTGTTGATCTAAAGAAACTGGATATAGAAGAATGCATATTATATGATTCCATTTATATGAAGTCCATGAACACGCTAAACGAATCTACAGTGATAGAAATCAGAAAGTGGTTGTCTCTGACAGGGGAGGTAATTGACTGCAAAGAGATACACAAAAAATTTTAGGAGGCGATGCAAATATTCTGTATCTTCTTTTGAATGGTGGTTATGTTTGTGAATACAATTGACAGAATGTACTGAACTGAACACTTAAGATCTGTACATTATATTGTCTGTAAATTATACATCTTTTCAAAAAACTAAAAATTTAAGGCTTTAGGAAACACATATGAAATAAAGAAAAAAAAATGGATGAGAAAATCAGGAAAAAGGGGAAATGGGAAAATCGATGACACCGGGGGAAGGTTAACTCTTAAAAGATGCAGCCGTGTGTGGATGTGTATATAAATACATAGTCAGCAACCTAACATTTTCTTGAATGTTTGCTGTGTGTCAAAGACTGTGCTAATCACTTTATTACCCATTGTCTCATTTAATCTTCTCTTATTCTTTGACTGTCCAGTACACAGAGTAGAATTAATCAAATCCTTGGTTCATGACACGTTCTCATCATTGGTCTGACCTGCCTAGTTTTATTTAGTTAGCTGATTATTCTTATTTGTAATATGTGCTCACAAAACCACTACCCAAACGCAAACTAGAACCTGACAATAACCTATTATATAACCATATGGTCCTTTCTCTCCTCGCCCAAAGTAACCATCATCCTGAACCTGTGTTCATAATTACTATTCTTTTTATATATAGTTTTATTGACTCTATATGAACTCTTAAACATACAGATTTAAATGTTATTTGGCTTTAATTTTATGAACAAACTATGCTATACATAATCTTTTGGAACATACGTTTTCACTTAATATTACATTATTGAGATTCCTCTAAATTGTTGCATGTCTCTGTGTAATTTAATCCTTACTACAACCTCATGAAATAAGTATCATTATCCATATTACTGATGATAAAGTTGTGGCTCAGAGAAGTTCGTTAACATTCCCAAGGACACACATCCAGGAAGCAAGAGAGGCAAGTTTTCAAAACCAGAATTCTTAATCAATATGCTACACTGCTTTCTCTGGTTCCCTATTTTCTATACCTGTCCATATCCTTATCCATACCCATTGCTGTACATACAAACATATGAACACAAATGTCAGTAGAAAACCCAAGTTATGGAATATGAAAGAATCAGCCAACTCAATCTAATATTTCATAGGCCTTATACTTTGGTAGAGAAATACAAATATATGCATAGATCTTCAAGGGTTTTAGTCTCCAAAATACAGATTGTAGAACTAGGTGATGTCTTAGGAAAAGCATCTGAAGGCAGAGTAGTGTGTACGTGTATGTGTGTGAGTGTGTTTTAGGACAACAGCCTTATTTTATTTCATCTCATATGTGTAAAGGGCAAATGCACGGACATTGTCTAACCAAGCCCTTACTCTGTACCTTATAACTGTGTACCAGAGGCGAGGGAAACTGGATCACCCTCTTAGGATGCCATTACAGCTAAGCAGAATCTCATTAAAAATCAATTCCTTGGGCCCATAAAGCCAGTTTATTTTATCTTCCTGGAGTGCCTGCTGCTAGCAGTTACACGGTGCTATTGTGTGGCAATCTTGTCTGTGAAGAACATTGCACAAAACAGCTATTTAAAGATTTTCTATTTTTATGTTAAACTTTATCATTTCTTAGTAGTGTAAGTTTATGGCGTTTCTTTCTCAAGCTTAGGGTATCTTGTTACATGTGTTTAGAAGTAGCCTTGCAGTCCTTGGGACCTACTAATTAAATATGTGCCTTTATAAACTAGCTATTGTCTGAGGAGAGTGTGCAGATTTAACTGGGTGATGGGGGCTCCAAAGCTAGCAAAGCCTGATTTGGCCCATTATTGACTCTCTGTTGGCCAATTTCAGCAATTTTTCATTCATTGCTGCACTCTGATAATGGAGTTGTGCTTATGGCTTTCAAGGAGAATATCACAAAAACCATGTAGGAAATTTGTTCCTTGGAGTGTCTTTAATCCAAATATCTCTAAGCATCCTAGAAATCACTATGTATCAGCCAAATGTTATAAATGGGGAGTTGAAAGCACATAGAGATTTAGTGACCTGCAAAGGTCACTCCCCGAATGAGCGACAGAAGCAGGAGAAACTGGAAAGGCTCCTCTGGCTGCATCTGGAATCTTTTAACTCTCCTAGCCCCCTTCGGTGGGTACAGGGGCTGACTGATGCTGGAGATCAGTGACCTTTTTTGGAGCAATGCCTGGCAGTGAATCAGAGAGGTTTGGCTTCATTAGATTTTGGCGATTATGGTCCGTGATCCGACTCAGTCTGCGTTTTAGAAGGGTCTGTGTTGTACGTGAGGAGAATAAAGATGAATAAAGACAGGACGGGGTACGTAGGAAGAGCCCACACTCACCAAGTGCTTGTTCCCTCCCAAATGTAGGGGACTGGCATGAGCGTATCATCAAAGTAAAAAAAAAAAGGTTAGACGTTGACATCAGAGGGCACCAAATCCAAGATAAATCTCAATATAAGCTACTTAAAATTTTTCAGGGGAAATTATCAGAGTTGTTCTCTGTTCTGAACTCTTGCAATTTTGAGAATTGCATTTCTCTTCAAAAACCATCCCTCGAACACCGTTCTCCAAGATGCCTTATGTGGAACCCTAAGTTTGCAAAATGGCAATTGGCATTAGAACAAAAAAAAAGGAATATTTGTTCAAATATGTTTGCATAGTTCTGAACACTTGATCTCTTTCACAGAGATTCATAACGATCTGAAAATTCCTTCAGGGAAGAGATCTCTTTTGGCTTGTCTGGCCAAGGGTTTCCCCCTGCCCTGCAGCAAAGCAGCTATATAAGGAATCTCATGAAAATAGGAATAATCTACAAAAGACATTTCAGGGAAGTGATTGATCCTTTATGGTGGCTTGGACCTATATACCCGAGAAAAACATATTCTTAAATTGAATCTATGTTTCTGGGTGTGAACCCACAACAGGACCTTTTGATGAGGTTACTTCTGTTAAGATGTGGCCCAGCCCAACCAGGATGGATCTTAAACCTATTACTGGAGCCCTTTATAGATAGCATGAAATTCAGACAGACAGAGAGAAAGCCCCTGGAAGCAAGGAGCTGAAGGTGAGGGGCACCTGGAAGAGAAGGGAAAGGCCAGGAAAGCCTAACTGTGCCACGTGTCAGAGAAGCTCACAGCCAGCCCCCAAACACCAGTCTTTGCAAAGAAAGCATCTCCTAATGACACCTTGATTTGGACTTCATCTAGCCTCAAAAACGTGAGCCGGTAAATGCTTACTGTTTAAGCCAACCCATTGCATGGTATTCACTTGAGCAGCAAGGGAAGCTAAAACAGCCTTCAACATCAAAAAAAAAAAGTCCTTAGTCCCGTACACTGTAAAAATTTACATCTGAAAATCAAGTCACAGAACTGTAGTGCAGGGAAGAAATCGATCATTTTAGAGAGGAGGGGGCACAAAGTGTGAACTTATTCAGGTCACATGTTCAGATAGTAACAGAAAATGGACTGTGACACAGGATACTCATCTCCCAAACTGGTGCTTTTCTCTGTCACCAGTCTGCCACTCCAGAGCCATCCTTGTCTCCAAGACCTAAAATCATATGCAAAATTAAAATAACTTCAATCTGGGTTTGAAAGCATAAAACTGAAGTGTTGTTACATCACTGTTCCGTGCTAATGTTTGCTTACAATGAGTTTGGACTAGGAAAATAGTATCTCAATGGAGCCCCAAGATGAGAGCCCCAAGAACATGGAAGAAGGATGCTCAATGATGAAGAAGAATTTTAGAGACTCTTAAGGCTTTAGAAAAATTACAGGACCAGAAAGTCAGCAGTGAGGAACAGAACGAACCCAAAGCTGCCTAGAGCAAGCAGCGAGAAAGTTTTAAAAAGCAAGGAACTTTTGAGGATGCCAAAAAAATGGGGAGTTCATTGCAGGTAAATTCTACTGGAAGAATCGTTCATGAGCTCCTTGAGTCGGTTGCTTGGCTCAACACTGAAACATGGGTCTGGAGTGAAGACAGATGGAAACTTATTTTCCAAAGGGCAGAAGAATTGTCTCCAAGAATGTATAACAAGAAATGGCTTTGAATGCCTGAGTCGTCTACAAACCCACCATTCTCATTTATGTATTGTTGATACTATTAGAAGTCCTAAAACCGGCATTTAAAGTCTATGTATTCGAAGAAAATTCTGACTCCGTGAGCTTTGTGAAATGGAGCTTGGATCCAGAGGTGGGGATGGGCGGTGGGTAACAAGAGACACATTTTTTGAAGGAAAAACAAAAACCTGATTCCTTGGGCAGGGTGGTAAGGGTGAGGTTGACATGAGAGTGAAAAGTTCCTTCAAACTGAGTCTAAATAGCCTGGGAGGCTTTTATCTGAACTCTCCCTTGGCAATGTTTTATCACAGTATGGTTTCCACTTCTTGGCCAAGAAAACAACCAGGGTGGAATTGAGTTGGCTCGCTCTTAGCCCCGACGACACATTCACAATAATGGAAGACATCTTTTCTCTATAACTTTGAAAAACACGAAGTCAGATATTGGCTCTGAGCATGACTGATAGTCTCACTTTATTTCCTGTCAACAGAAATAACTTTGATTCATATTTGTCCGTCGGCTTCGCACACTCACATACAATTCAGATGGAGAAAGTACAGAGAGTTCCAATTCGCAGAGCTGTGCTTGTCTGTCCGGCAAAGCTTCCTGGTCCAATGGAGACCCCAGGGACTGAGGAAGACACTTCAGTCTTCTCACTTTTCTGACACTCTGCCCTTCTCAGCATCCTTCCTGCAAGGTACATTCACGGGCTTCAGATGAGTGACATGATGGCTTTGATCTCTGCATCCCTAGATTCAGACGGTCGGTTGGCTCATGTCCAATAATTACAGTGAGTTACTGAAGGCTGAGAGGCTGATCCAGGCTGACATCTGGTGCGTTATTTTATTCTTCTAATATTTGGGTGCATCAGACAAGTGAGAACATTCTTAAAATTCCATTTCTTTCTCAGAATGGGTGGGGCAGGCAGTGGAAATTGAGTAAATATGCCTTTTGAGTTAATGCCATCTTATGGCATCTGGCTTTGAATTCAGAAATATCTTTTCCTCGGCCCTTTTATTTTACTGTATAATTCATTGAATCTAAGGTGCCATCCGTCATAAGATGGACCATCACTTTATGTGCCACTGAGAAAGAAAACATGCTGCCAATTAAAATGCGACACAATCATTTCTCACATTTAAAATTTTGTGTTTTATCCTTTGTAAAAGGGTTCTGTTATACTTGTCTAGATAGACATGTACTATGTATCTGGGGTGGTTTAAAGCCGTCATGTACCCCAGAAAAGAGAACGCTCTTTTGATCCATTCCCGTGGGTGTAGACCTAGTGTGAGTGGGACTCTTTTGATTAGGTTATTTCGTCTGATATGTGACCCTCCCCATTCAAGGGGGCCCTTAGTCCTCTTACAGGAGTCCTTTATAAGTGGATAAAAGACACACAGAAAACAGAAAGAAATACCCAGAGAAACTTAGAGAAAAACCCAAGAGAAGCTAAGAGAAGACCCACAGAAAACAGAGGGGAAGTCACTGAAGCCAGAAGCTGAAGGCAACGAATCCAAGAGGGGATGACCAGCAGATGCCAGCCTCACCATGTGTCTTCCCATGTGGCTGGGGTGTCCTGGATGGCAGCAGCCTGTCTTCGGTGTCCAGGTATCGTCCTGCTGATGCCTTGAGTTGGGCATTTTCATGACCTAAGAACTGTAGTTGTGAGTTAATAAATCCCCATTGTAAAAGCCAACTCTTCTCTGGTATATTGCATTCCAGCAGCCTTATCAAACCAAAACAGTATCACTCTTGTGCAGACATAAAAAAGAAAATATATATAAAGCAAATGTCCTAAAACTTCTTCATATTGAGAGTCTCAACTCGTTGGAATCCTCTTTGAGACAGAACCTTCAATGTCTGTGTTGTCGTACACTGTACAGTATTGTGTCCCAAAGGCAATGACAGCTCAGCACATGGCTGTGTCAGGACCGTTGACCCACAGGCAGTGAGTCCAGTGCCGGCAACTGTAAGACAGGATGGATTGTGAGATGCTGGGGATTAACGTCCTGGTGTCAGAGATGTTAAAATGTGGAGTAAATTTTTGCGCATCTTACAATGGAAGAAATATGGTATTTTTGGTACTAAAACCACGCTCCCAGTTTCAAAAAAAAAAGCATGTTACCAATTACAAAAATTCCTATTACTATTTATAAAGTTCAAATATCAATCTCAGAATAAGTATGTAAAGCTTAAAATCATCCATACCTGAAGCATTGTGCTTAGATAGAATAACTGCTTTGTCTTAAGCAATGCATAGGATCCTACGTGAGCAGGGGGACTGTGTGTCCAGAGAAGTTCTGTTTTTATGGAGTGAGCGGTTTTTGGTGGGGCTTATCAGCTGGCA
This sequence comes from Myrmecophaga tridactyla, assembly GCA_004026745.1. NCBI lineage: Eukaryota > Metazoa > Chordata > Mammalia > Pilosa > Myrmecophagidae > Myrmecophaga > Myrmecophaga tridactyla. The sequence continues at coordinate 81,754 of PVIY010004486.1, read as the reverse complement.
GTCCATCAAGCTTATGAGGCAATTTCATATCTTGGGCAAAGTGCCTGCCAATATTTATCAGTCTTTTATTTAAAGCAAACACGATTTCTAATATTAAAAGAGATCCCAGGTGCATGGGTGGTTCAGTGGTAGAATGCCCGCCTTCCATGCGGGAGACCTGGGTTCGATTCTTGGACCACACACATTAAAAAAAAAAAAAGAACAATATCAGACTTTTCCATTTTTTTTTGTGCCCAGGAGCACCACAAGTACTTCTCCAATGTTAGAGACAATAAGGTTTTTTAGAGAAAAATATGAAATTGATAATGGCTGTCAGAATTTTATCAAAGGAACTATTCTACAGTGTTTAAATAAAAAAGTAAAGGTAAACATGCCAGTTTCTTTTCTTTGATCCATTAGTCAGAGTGCATTAAAATGCACAGAACTCAAATAAGCATCCGTGTTTTATTTATTCTCAGATACTTTGTTTGAACTAATATTTCACATGCTCATTCGCAATCACATAGAAACAGATTTTTCTCTTCCCACCTGAATTGGTCAACGAGGTAGTTGCCTGCTGTAGTTCTGTCTGTGTCCAGCGGAGGGCAGTAGTGCACATCTTTGGGAGCAGGATTCCCATGGTCGATTGGATTGGCATCATCCTGAGAAACTGGGCATCGCGTTCGGTGTCTGTGGAGTCAGGCTGCAGTCCCAGGGCTTGGCACGGTCAGCAAGGCAACAGCGCGGTGGCTTCAGGGCTTGGGTGGCATAGGTGATGCTGCCTCTTCCAAGTTACCTGGAACATGTCCCCCAGTCCTGGGATGGTACGGCATGGAGAAAAATGCGAGGCTCCGTGACACCCAAAAGGGCTGAGACTAACAGGCCCACGGCGCTCTGGGTTGTGAGCAAACTGTTGAATGCCAAAAATAGAGAGAGATGTCTGAGAGCTGCAAGAGAGAAACAATGTGGCACATGCAAAGGAGCCTCAATAAGATTAAGTGTCAATTTCTCATCAGAAACCATGGAAGCAAGAAGGCAGTGGGAAGACATTTTTAAAGCGCCCAAAACAAAACAAAAAAATTGCGGGCCAAGAATTCTATATTTGGCAAAACTGTCTTTCAGAAAAGGAGGGGAGTGCTTGCTTTGGCAGCACATCTACTAAAATTGGAACAATGCAGAGAAGATTAGCACGGCCCTTGTGCAAGGATGACATGCAAATTCGTGAAGCATTCCATATTTAAAAAAAATAATAAAGATAAAAAAGAAAAAGAAAAAAACGAGGGGATTAAGACATTCCCAGATAAACAAAAGTTGAGGAGAAATTGAGTTTGGAGACACTAAGCCAGGTTCAAGGTCACACAGCTGGTAGGAGACAGCCAGACAGCTGAGCTCCGCCTGTCTTCAGAAGCCAGGATCTCAAATCTCTCAAAAGTCAGTTGAGACAATATAAATAGCTTGTCACCACTAGACCAGCCCTACAAGAAATGCTCAAGACCCACTGAATCGAAGTAGCGTGAAGAAATAAAGCTCTCTGATAAGGGTTATAACATGGGAGAATATAAATGCCTGTGTTGTTCTCTGTTGGTCTGTAACTCCACTTTTTACTTTCTACAAGATGTAAAAGGCAAATGCGCAAAATGCGATGACAAATATATAGTTAGTGACAAGGACAACTTAGAGGTGTGGGGAATGGAAGGGGATAGGGACAGAGTGTGTGCATGCTATTGAACTCAAGTTGTTATTACAAGGAGGTTGTTATAGATTTAGGTTTCTAAATTTAAGCCCCATGGTAAGCACAAAGAACGTATCAGAGAATATGTGAACTCACAGAGACAGAAAGTAGAGTGCAGGATACCAGGGGTGAGTGGCAGAGGCAGTGGAAATTGCGTGACAAATGTCAGCTATTTATGTGGTCACTACTGACTTTGAATCCCCAGGGATTTGAGATCCTGGCTTCTGAAGTCAGGGCTCAGCTGTCTGGCTGTCTCCCACCAGCTGTGTGACCTGGAACCATCTTCTTAACTTCTTTAAACTTCTATTTCCACATTTGCAAAAAAAGGGATAATATTAGAGCTACTGTAAGGATTAAATGAGATAAGCAATGGGACTCGTTTAGCATGCCATCAGGCACATTGTAAGTTTTCAACAATTCATTTTAACTAGATTTTTTTTTTTTTTGCATGGGGAGGCACCGGGAGAGGAACCCAGGTCTCTGGCATGGCAGGTGAGAACTCTGCCTGCTGAGCCACCGTGACCCACTCTTAACTAGATTTAATTTTAAAACTGAATTTCACCTTAACGCTAAAAACTGTTCTGCTTCCACTTCTGAGCATTTACGAAAACACTTGCTTGGGAGTTAGTGCAAGAGAATCCCAGTAGCAAGGAGAAGTTTGTAGAACCACTTCTCATGATCCTGCAGCTTTTCTTTGTTTTCATCTTTTCTGAGGTGCGGAGAGCTCAGAAGAGGAAACTTATCTTCTGTAAGAGCCAAACTCCCTCCTTACAGACCCGTTCTCTGGTTCTACAGCTGCTTTGCTGGCTTAGGAGGGACAATGCAAAGCTGTTTCTAACTTGTTTTCCAGAATCAGAGCAAAGTTTAACATAACAAAATTTTATAGCTCCTTCCCAGTAACATATATTACTTTAAAAAAATAAAAATACCTTTCCCTTATCATGCATTACTCTTTTACATGTACAATTTTCCTGACGTATTGAAGTAATATTCCATGGTTTGCTGTGACTTGGAGGTTTATGGCCCTGCTGTGGCAGATCAGACTAAACATAATTCATTCATAGCTACTTAGTGCTCAGGGAAATAAACCCCTGAACTTAAATAACTACGGTGTGACCTCTGTAAAATATTATTTATGGTTTTAAAACTACTATTATGTAGATATCAAGATGTGCCAAATGTTATAAACCAAACACCAGCTGGCAAATGGGACAACTACTATTCCATTTATTTTTGCTTTCCTTTTTTGGATATTTCTCTACAAATGCTATTTTGTTTAAGTGGATTCTATGGTAATTACCAGACAGAGGAACTCAATGTTCATTAAATTTTAGTATAGAAAACTACAGTAAGTAAAAAGTTCTCCTGTACAGGGAAGTACCACAAAAAATGGAACATCCCATCAAGTTACTGCTGTTAAATAGGAAAGCCACTGTTGCTTTTGAGTATAAAGTAACTGTCTCCACTATCTGTGAATTAATGTAACCCATCTGCTATTTGTTTCTGCGAATTGGTTTCTGGAGGAAAACCTGATCGCACATTGAACTTATTCAAATGGGAACTCTAAGCGTAGCATTTCCGTGCCGTTAAAAATACACGTGCATTCCCAGCTCATTTCCAAATGTTTAATTTGCCATCTCTGCATCTCATTTGTTTCTTCAATTATTTCTTATGCAAACAACTATACTGTTGTCAGTAGTTTAGTGGTTATACAGTAACGGAATAAAATGTTCAGTGGTTATAAAGTAATGGAATCATTGGTCTCCCAAAAGTCATTCAACAAATGTTTGAGGACCCACTATATATTGGCCATGCCACTTGTCACAGGCAATAATAAAGATAAAAAAGGGGGGAAAAAATCTCAGCCTTCACAGAACTGACTGTCTGGACATGGAAATAAGCAACTGATCAATCTCCAGTCAACACGTTAAGTGCTCTGAGAGAGAAATGGAATAAGCACCAAGGGACGACCAGGCTAAGGGCAAGATGTGGAAGAGGCTAGAAGGGCCCGGTGGAGGACGTCACAGAGGGTACAGCCACTAAGACAAGGCTCAAGAACGGACCAACGAGAAGGTAGGGATCATCGGATGGATGAGCAAGACCAGCCTGGGCAAAGACATGAGGGCATGTTGGGTTTAAGCATCTTCAAATAATTCAATATGCTGGAATTTGGAGTGGGAACTTGGAGGAAAAGGGGCTGCAAATTTAGGGCAAAGCCAACCGTGAAGGCTGTGTCTGCCCAGCCAAGGAATGTGGACTTTCTCCTGTAGGACACACACAGAATGAAGGGACTTTAGGCTGAGGGGCAGCATGATGAGCTTTGCATTTTAGGTAACTCGTGTCTGAGATATGGAGAATAAACTGGAGTCCACTTAGCAAGCTCCACCAATTTCCAGATGATGAATAAACCAGGCCTGGGCCAGGACAGTGAAGAAGAGAGACCTGAAGGAAAGGGCATTTTGGGGTATGAAAGAAACAGGATCTGATATCCAGTTGGATGTAGGAGGACACAGAGAGTACAGTCAAGGAATGTGTGCTGGTTTCTGGCTTAGGTGATTGGAGGATGGAGGAATCTTTTTTGACATCTGGGAATATACTTGGAAGAACAGGTCTGGAGGAGAGGTCAGTGAGATTTATGCTGACCATCCTGAGCTTATATGTCATGTATCCAAGAAGAGGTTGGAGATGTGAGTTTGGAGCTGAGGAGTGATATGTGGGCTAGAGATGGAGATTATACCGTTTATATATCTGATGCTCGGTAATGTTTCTACAGGTTCATGAAGGTGAAAATATGAGCTAATTTGCCTCTCTAATGTACAAATTGAGAAATACCATTATTCAATTATTTGAAAATTAACTGATGAGTCTTAATGGCTACAACCCTATTAGAAAAATGAAAAGGAAAAGAGTGGAAAGTATTTTATACTATAGTCTTACTTTGAATAGAAAGCATTGAGTCTCCCACTTAGATTATTAAACAAAAATAGGAAATATCTTCTAATTATTAAAATCATAACAAGAATTAAGTCTTCCTTTGAAAATATTGGCGCAGTCATTCAAACGGACTTCTATCACAGCCTCGTCCACAAGTTAGGCCTTTGTTTAGAAGGCTGCCAGTTTTTTAGAGTTCTGAACAAATGGAGCAAAGCAGGAATGAACACATATTGCTGCACTGTTGGTCCTGATGCCCTTCTAAAAGCACATGCAGTGGATGGACACGATTAACCAGACCCCATAGGGCTAAACACCTTGAACTTTCAGAACAAAGGCCTCTTAGAAGAACAAAATATCATTATTAATGACACATCATTGCAGTTTTCATCAGTAATGTAAGGTTTCAGCTGCTTTAATGGGAATTTAGTTATGAGCTCTAACTGGAGGGCAAGCAAGGCTATTAGCTAAGGTTTTTTATAGTAATACCTTTTGCTTCTAAGGAAAAATAACTCACACTCACGTTGATCAAAAAGACAAGCTGAGGAGTTCAGAAGGGGGAGCGCCGTCATTCCATTGCCGAGTTTTTCCAAGGCCCTGTCATCCCTGAGTACTCCCCGCCCGCTGCAATGGGCTCCCTTTGCACCCCTTTCCTGCCTTCTGGGCACCCATTCAGGCCCAAAATATGCCTCATGCTCCAGACTCCCTATTTCTCTTTAATTCCTCCTCTCTTGACTTTCTGCAACCCTCAGTCTACGTTGGGTCTCATCCCTCCGGGAGTCTTCTCTGCCTTACCTGAGCTGGACAGCAGAGGACATTGAATAAAGGAACGGAAGCATACTGCAGTGGTCCCATTCCCGTGAGAACGCTGGTGGTGGGAGTCATAATATAAGTGGCAAACCAGTGGGAAAGTTTTGTTTTTTGGTCAGAATATATATCAATAGTCTTGTCAGGGTGCAAAAATGAGGGAACGCCTAGACTCGCAAAGACAATGCTGTGAGGAATTTTTTCAAATTCTGTCCACAAAGCGCTATTCTCATGTAAGATGTCTTAGGGACCTTAATGTGTTACAGCCAGTTTTACTATGGCCTTCTTATTGACGCTTTAAACACTGGTTTTTTTTTGTTTTGTTTTGTTTTATTGTTGCTCTGTTTTTTTTTGAGGGAGAATTAAGAGAAACATTTTTGAGACTTAAAAAATTTTAATTTGCCAACTAAAAATCAACCTGCTGTTGATGTTTATTAATTTATTACTTTTCATTAATGCCACAGATATTAATAAAATCAGGGATGCAAATAAATGTACAATAAAAACAATGGCAGAGGGAACGTACTATTTTTACAGTAACTGATGATTTATTTCCAAGGGAAAATAAGGAATTGATTGATTAAATTGCAGCTTTATCAACAACTCTCTCTGAGAACTTATTCAAGGTTGTGAAGATTTCCAATGACGAAGAAGAGGGCAACCGACTAAAGATGAGACAGAAAAGATTGTGGCTGTGCATTTTGCCACTTATGGAAATTCCAGGCTATTATTCTGTCTCTGATTTTTAATAATTGCAAAGCCAGCTAATTGTTTGTTTAGTTGAAGTGATTGGGAGACACCTGGAAAGCCTTTCTTGCTAAATCGATTTGTTTCAGGAACACCCACTGGCCTCTTTACTCTCTCTTTCGGTTTTATTTTCCAAGGTAAGTGAAAGCACATTTCCAGTCGTGTTGTTGAGGTTCGCCCTCTTTTTTTTCTCAGTGCCAGCTAAGGCACACGCAGTGGATAACATGAGAATTCAAGCCCAACTAGAACCCTGAAATGAGACAAATTCTGCTGACATCATGAGATAATGTTTCACAGTCTTGTTTTTAAGGTTTCTACTACTTTGTTGTCCAAAATATCTGACATATAATTGTGAAAATTGCAATTCAAAATTTGAATAAAATGCAGACATGGAGAGGGTTGCTGCAATCACCTTCAATAATTTTTAATGCTACAATTTTAAAGATCAACTACATTTTACCAAATTCAAACATTGAGAACCATCTAATTCATACAACATGATGCTGATAGAAGTTCAAATGCTGTTCCACAAAGATAATAATGAGAAATTGAGTTCACTTTAAGGAAGCCTTCTTCTGAAAGATGATTTTCCTGATGCAATATTAACTGCTAAGAACAAATGAGCAAAGTGGTTGATACTGCATGTGCCTTTAAGATCATAGTTCAAAAGAATTAAGCAAACATGATAGCAAGACTAAGACAAACAGAACCTTTATTTTCTTTCAACAACCAAGAGAAAGGTAGCTGGAACCATATTCAATAATTTAATCAGATCACATAAATTTCATGATCTTATTTAAAAGTTTATAGCAATGAACTGAATATTCTAGAAATCATTGTTAAAGTACATAGTACAAAAAAAAAAGTAGTCAATTCTCTTATCCAGTATAGAGGAAGGCTGAGCTAGGCTGCTCAATCAAATAGCCATAATAAATAAAAATTACTCTATGTACATATAATGGCAATATTTTCATAGCTTAAAATCATAATCCACATCTACCAGTACAATTGTGTCATGTTTAAAAGTTGGGAGACCAACCTATTGTAACTATAAAATTTGGAAGAATTTGTATATAAAAGGGGACAGAATTTCTAAGGTTACAACTGTCTCAGAAGATTTGAGTCAGCTGTCAGTAAACATGCTGTGCATAGGTTAATTATTAAATTTCAAAGAATTGTAATAAAGTAAAATAAAATCAATGAAAACTTTTCAATACAATTCAATATTTCCTTGATCCTAAAAATAGTTCAAGATCTTGCAATGCCTTCAAGGTATGAACAAAACCATTAGGAACTGAAAAATAGCTTTAACAGAGTATTCTGTCTGACAGAATACTAAGTGCTGTTTGCTTTCAACAAACGGATTGGTTAAGATGATATCACTAGGGTCTTTTGTTTTTAGTTCTTTTGGAGTTATTTTGTTATCCAAGGAAGGCTTTAAAAGAAATACTAAGTTGCTCTTAAGAATAACTTTATCCATATACAGTAATCAGATTTAAAATGATCTCAAAGTCCCAAATAATTCTTAAGACTCCAGTTTATACATAAAACTATATTCTTTAGCATTCATTCAAACATGATTACTGGAAACAAACACGCTTCCTTTGAGAACACATTAAAAGGAAACTTTTTCTCAGATCCAAGGAAAAGGTATGATTGGAGCCCCTTCTCTCTAAGTATTTAACAAATTAGATGATAAAGAGGACCCAGCCAGGAGCCACAGATGCGACTTTAGGGAAGTCATATTCTAGGGCTAAATACTCCCTCTGCCCTGTACAAACTGATCCTGAATTTTCAAGTCTCTACACGCTATCTGGTAAAGTGTTTCTTTTTCTTTTTTTAACACTCAAATAACAAGTGAAATTAACATCAGCATTGATCTGCAAATCTGTATGCCAAGTCATTTACGAGTGATAGCGATTTTTTTTCATTCACTCCACAAATCATCGAGGCTCCCTATGTGCAAGAGAGTGTACTAAACCAAACCTGCCCAATTGTGGGTGCTGCAGCCCTTGGGAACTACTGCCTGGAGAACTCAGATGACTCCTTTAACAGCTTCAGGCTGCTCAGTAAGTCCTCTACTTATTCCCTGGTTCAGGACAGCGAGTTCCAAGCTTGAGGAAACATAGGCACCGCCAGAGGAATGTGTTAAAATGCAGCTTCAGGGGACCGACCTTAAGCTGCTTGTGGCCATCACTGGGATAGGACCTTACAAAGTACATCTCAACCGTGTGGCAAACGTTCTAGGCTCAGGGTCTGGGGCCAATACCGTTTTTTTATTTTCTTTGTCGGCATGGGCAGGCAGCGGGATTCGAACCCGGGTCTCCAGCACGGCAGACGAGAGCTCTGCCCGCTGAGCCGCCGTGGCCCGCCCTGGAGCCGACACCACTTGCCCTCAAACGGGTTGTTTAACCTTTTAACTTCTCCCTTTCTTCATCTGATGAAGGGCTGGCTGAATCTCTCCTGTCCCTTCTGCCCTCACATGTGACAGCCAAAAGAACTCGTATCAACTCTTGGGTCATGAAGGAGCTGGGGAGAATTTCAAAGGAGGTCGTACTGTGCCGTACAAACAGCCCAGCCAGAGGGTCTGGGGGCCTCCGGCTCGGCGGGGTGCCTCTCCCTGCCTCCTCCGCCAGAGGACAAGCGGGGCGCGGCTGGGCCCGGGGGAGGGAGGGGGGGAGGGGTCCACGCGGCCCCGAGGCGCAGGCCGCGAGGGCTTCGGCGCGGGGCAGGCGGCGCCCCTGGAGGCCGGGGGTCAGTCTTCGTCGTGGCCGTCGGGCTCCTGGTGCCGAACGTAGAGCAGCAGCATGACGAAGCCCGTGAGGACGCAGACGGAGCCGACGGCCAGGTAGGCGATGCCCAGGAACGGGTTCTTGCCGCCCATCCACGAGATGCTGCTGAGGATGACGAGCTTGCGGCCGCCGAAGCCGCGCACGGGGTAGTTGTAGGCGATGTGCAGGCGGTAGGCGCCGCGGGGCAGGCCGGCCGCGTAGTCGCCGCGGCGCACGCGCGCGTACAGCTTGCGGAAGGTGGGCAGCGCGGCCGTGCGCATCCACACCACGAAGTCCTGGTTCACGAAGCCGGTGTCGTTGGGGTCCGCGCTCAGCTCGTAGGCCGGCCGGGGCCAGTTGGGCGGCGGCGCGGTGCCGCGGAAGGCCAGCGCCAGGCTGCCGTTCACCAGCGGCGGGTTGCGGAACTTGACGTGGTAGTCGGACCACCAGGCGATGCCCGTGCGGTCGAGCGGCACCTCGACGTAAGGCCCGCCGGGCCGCCGCTGGTGCCACAGCGAGAAGGAGTCGTTGAAGAGGCTGTTGGCGATGGCGCCGCAGGGCGCGACGGGCAGGCCGGCGGCCGAGCGCTGGTAGGGGAAGCACTCGTCGGCCGGGTGGCGCAGCGCGCTCGGCAGCCCGCTCAGCTGCGCGGCGTCGCGGGACACGCCGTAGCGCCGGTTGTTCTGGTAGAAGTTGCTGAGCTCGTAGTAGAGGAACACGGGGCCCTGGAAGCGCTCGGGCAGCGCGAAGGACCAGGCGCACGAGCAGCGGGGCGGCGGCGCCCGGCCCTGGCCGGCCTCGGCGCACGCCGAGCAGTTGCCGGTGCCCGGGTCGCCGGTGTAGTCGTACTCGAGCTCCTTGATGCCGTGGGAGGTGTAGTAGAGGCCCAGGCCCAGCCCGATGAAGGCCAGGCCGGCGCAGAAGAAGAGGGGCAGCGCGATGGCGGCCGACAGCAGCGGCCGCCAGGCCGGGAGCCGCTGCTGCGTGAACGCCGTGTTGTCCGGCTGGCGGGCGCCCCGGGCCGTGGCGCTCCAGGTCATCGCGGCGGGACCACGGAGGGTCACGGGGGCGGCAACCGCCGCGGGGCACCTCCCGGGCGGCGCCGAGGGACCCGGGGGGCCGGGGGGGGGGTAGCTGCTCCCGGGTCGAGCTTCGGGTCGACTCAGATGGGTCCTGGCTGCGGCCCCGCCCCCGCCTCCCGCGCAGGTGAGTCCTAAGGTCAGGCTCTGCGGGCAGTAACCGGAGCCCCTCGGTTCCGCGCTGGCCCGGGTGATCCCGGCCGGCTCCACCCCCCGCCGGCTCTGGGAGCCGCGCCGCGCCCCGCCCCTTCCGAGGTGAGGCGGGCGGGGCTTCCTTTCCTCACCTGGCCGGCCCAGGATCGTGTTTCCTCTCCCTTCGGGTCCGAGTGGACGCCGGCTCCTGCTCCCTGTGGTTCAACGGCGGCCCCAGGCTGTCCCCGAGTGGTCCATACCTTGCTGAGGTGCTCCCTTACCCTTCGCCTTCCAAGTGGCTGGACGGTCCTTCCCGAAATCATAGGAGCGGCAGTCTCCAGCAGAAAGTGGCAGTAAGGGGACACCGGGGGTCCCGAAGGCTTGAAGGTTTCAGACTAGAACTCTTTCATTGTGTGTGTGTGTGTGGGAGTGACTCTAGACCCTCTCGTCTTTGTATGGACTCTTTTCAGTTCCGCGTCCAGCCACAAAATCTTTAATGCCCAGGGAATGACACGGTGGTAATGCTGGTTCGAATTCAGTGTCTGTATCAAATTTTAGCTTTCTTTTTTTTTTATTTTTAAGAGAAAATTGTTTTCAGGCCTGATGCCTCCCTTTGGCTAACTAAAATAGATGGAAAGTTCTCTAAAAATGATCTTTAAATAAGGAGAGTCAGACGAAAGAGGTCCAAAACCTTCAAATAGCTATCTCTCTAGCTAGTGGAGAAGCCACACAAGAAGGTCAATGCCCAGGACTACATGTGATTTCTTTTTCTTTTCAGATTGTTTGCATGACTGGAGAAAGGCCTGATCCAAGGTCCCAGGAGAGAAACCTGTTTGGAATGTTTGGTCTAAGAAATGAACTCTTAAGGATTTGTACCACTTATGGTAAAGAGAGCCCAAATTAGCTCTGAAGATTGCCTGGGATTTCAGCCTTCCTGTCTAGGCTGGCACAACACACTTAAGGGCTATCAAATCATTTCAACTTTGTGCTGAATCTTCCCTAGGTATTGAGGCATTCCTGCTTCTCCTCCATCTCATTGAATGCAAATGATTAAAATATTTTTTGCACCTTGAATAATAGATTGCATTTGGAAGGCATTCAAAACCCATAGAGATTTGAATAGTGAAGATGCTTGTAAGTTAAACGGGAGTTTTTTTCATATCTTCCAAGCATTCAGTCCTATGCTAAGCAATGTAGAAGAGAAGAGAGAACTATTCTAAAGAGGATCATTCACCCCAAGGCAGTCTTATAGTGGACATATTTCTCAGGAGTAAGAAACAGAGTTGCCAATAGACAGCAAATAACCAAGTATCAAGTATTGCTTCACAAAACTGATACAAAAACTAAAAAGAGTCATATTAATATTTTACTAATGGAAAATCCATTTTGCTGAGTGGAATGAATGTAGGTCAGAAGCTTTAGCGGTCAGAGAATACTGAGGGAGATTCCAACAACTAGAATTCCACATCCTTCGCTTCTTGTACCCCAAAAGAGGATGGTCCAACATTGTTAACAAATTTCTATCTAAATGAATAAACAATTCTCTGTATCATTGTGGTTGAATTCTACCTACCTCTACATTGGTGGATTATCAGTCTGCTTGACCATAAAACTGGTCTCCTACGAGGAATTTGACTTTAAAATTCTAGTGGCTCTCACATCCCACAGTAGCCATTCTCACCACCCCCTAACAGTATGTGTCCTTCTGTTGAGATCAGAGCCTTTCAGCTTTCTTCTCCCTGGATGACCTCAAGGCATCAGTTTATTCATTCTGCTAATTAAGCTAACACCAAAGAGTCCCAAAAGTCAGAAGAGGAGGGTATTTCAAGATAGGGAATGGTAAACATGGTTCAACACAGCTGAGGGTTCAAGTGACATTAGAAACCACAAGGGCCCTTGGATTTGACATCGGTCAGAGAAATTTAGGTGATGGGGGAATCAGATTGTAGTAAGTGAGGGAAAAGGTGGTGGAGGCAGCCAAAGTTAGGACAACTCTTTTCAGAAATATGTGCAAAGAGTAGGAGAAAAGCAAGTAATAATTACCTAGAAGAGCATGTATCCTAAAGGAAAGGCTTCTTTATAGATGGCAGAGAAGTGTTCATTCTGAGGGGAAAAGATAATAGTGTAGGCGAGGTTGAAGAAGGAGAGGTTGAGAGCTCATGGATGGCTCAAAGATCCTGAGCAGGCAGGCGATGTTGGGGTCCAGAGAATAAATGCACAGTTGTCTCACCTTCGAAGTTGGAGGTGAGTCAAGGAGTTAAGGATGGATTCAGAATGCAACTGGGCTTTAGGCTCGGCTCATGGGAAGAAAATTTTCATTCAATAACTTCTTTCTGTGCAAAAAGTAAGCTCATCAGTGGTGGTGGTGGAAGTGGGCAGGTGGGGGTGGGGTGAGGGGGAGCGGACGGCAAGCATGAGGATGCAGGGAAGACCAGGGGAGTATGGGAGAGGCTTCTGGCTAGGGACACTTGAAGAGATGGGGAATGACTTTGTCTAGGAGAGCCCTGCAACCCAGGCTGGGAGAAGGAAAATGACTGATTGTGTCTACCTTGTGGGGGTTTTCAGATATCAGAACGATTGGTTCAAGATATTTTGTTCCTTGTGCAGGAGGTGGCTAAAGTGAGGGCCTTAACATGTAGGCTGAATGGCAAAGAAAATGAAGCCAAAGAGTAGATCAGAAGAAAATGAGGAATAAGGAGACTGGCAGTCTTGGTGATGTCAATAAGCCAGTGGCATGAAAGCTGGGAGGAGAAAAAGCCGTGGTCTGATATGGGGTGTTAAGGGTTTTGGAGGTGGAGCGGTGCTGAGATTCATGTGTCTGTCACAAATCCTCTACCAGACCACAAATTCCAAGAGGCAAAGACTGACACATCATTGTGTCTTTCAGAGTTCCCTGAAGAACAAGGGTTCTGACCTCATGTCTTTTGTTTTATTCTATATGCTATTATGATGAATGAAAGGGCTTTTGGATTGTGTAAACTCTTCTGTTTCAGGAAAGAAACAAGCTCATTCTAAACCAAATTATTGTATCAGTATTAATAAGAGAACTCAAAATGGAAAAAAAATCCCTGTAACACAAATAATCGTAAAATTTGCTTCATTATTCCATTTCATCTTCCAGATTTTTCCATATATTTAATTTTTACTTGGTTTTAACTATGATAAAAATACAATTTATTATTGTTCCACTTCTCAGATTACCTCTTTTTGGAATGAGATGAAGAATAAAGTAAATGATATCCACATTTCTTTGTGGTCTTCATAACCTTTCAATGGTTCTATAATTAGTCGAAAGGGTTTACCATATTTAATATTCTATTGTTGGGGGTCGTTTTAGCTTCCGAGGCTGCCCAAAGCAGATGCCATGAAATGGGTTTGGTTTAAACAATGGTAATTTATTCACTTACAGCTTTGAGGCTGGGAAAGTATTCATATCAAGGCATCGTCAAGGGGATGCTTTCTTTCCAAATATCAGCTGCCAGAGATCCTTGGCTCCTCTGCCACATGGCCTCATCTGCTGGTCTTTTTCCTTCTCTTCCAGATTTCCTTGCTTTCAGCTTCTTGCTTCCATGGCTTTCTCTCTCTCTATTTGTTCCATTTATAAAGGACTCCGATTACAGGATTAAGTCCCATCCTGAATGGGGGGGTCACACCTTAACTGAAGCAGCCCCATCAAAACAGTCAATTTACAATACTTTACACCCACAGGAATGGATTAAAGAACTTGTTTTTTCTGGGGTACATACAGCCTCAAACCACTATAGGCATGTTGATTGTTACCAGTTTTCCTGTATTACAAATAATACGGCAGTAGGCAGTTTTATGCATACAACTGTCTTTTAGACCACTTCCTTAGGATAAGTTTCTAACAAGTGGGAAAAGGTATGCCTTGGTCCTTTCACCAAAACTTTGCCAGCAAAATAACTTGTTAACCTCAGAATACATTTAGTCTATGCTAATGCACTGTCATAAACCAGTGGAGGCACTATAGGATGGGGAAAAGAAATGCTGGCCTGCTATTAAGGAAACCCAAGTTCAACTTGAAGATTTGTCAGGAAATAACAGTGGTCAAATTGCTTAACTTCTCTAGTCCATGATTTCTTATCTGTGTAAGTGCATTGTCCAGTGTGTTTAGTATCTCTTTCAATGCAAAAATTTCCATTTCTGGTCATCTCAGGGGGACTTTCTTACACAAATTCATTCAATAACAATAATAGCTAGCATTTATTGCCTGCTGTGGCCAGTCACTCTGTAAACACTTTATATGCATTATCTCATCTAATTCACACAAGAAGCCCAGGTACAATCAGGCCCATTAAAACCGATGCAGAAACTATGGCTTAGGCTAAGGAAATGGAGGCCGTTCAAGTTCTCAAAGCTAATAAGTGGAAGATGTGGCATTTAAAGAATTCCAGCATTGTGCACTTTCAGCCACTATGCTATAATGACTTGGCACCTTTCTCTTAAAAGCCTAAAAGACCTTAAACTTAAGCCAGTTTTTAGTGTTGCAGGTCTTCGATTATACTCCAAGGTTAAGAGAATTCTGTCCTATTTAAATGCAGGGCCCTAGAACATCTGAGTGCCTTTATTTTTGTTTTATAAAAGCTTTTGTTTTGAAGCCAACTTTTGTTTGGTATGATTATTTCTCTTGCTAAAGCAAAAATAACTTCACTTGCCTGGCTGTACTGAGTTTTTGCATTTACTTCATTTAATTCATGACTGTTTATCTTACTGTAATAGAGCCTGGATTTTTAATTGGTGTTCCCTTATATAAGTTTATACTGCTCAAGATTTGGGCCTATTACTCTGCCCGTGGGGCAGCTTTTATTTAAAAAGAATCAAATTAAATTGCTTCATAAAATTACAGCATGTGTTCAGAAAAGTTTAAAAAAACTCACTGGGCCTGGGCTTCATTTTTCATTAAGAGCTGTATTCAGCAGATTTCCTGTTTCAAAAATTATGGGGTGGTACCCCCTAGTGGAAGATAGAAATTTCAGTTAACTAGCGCTGTAAGCATGGAAGGTACAAAAGGCAGACATGAATTCCCTCGGCTCTTGGCTGCAGTTTGTTGGTTCTTTGTCACTAACTTCCTGAAAAACACTGGCGGTCAAGGAGAGAGTGAACTATGAGCAGAATTAGGTGGGTGGGGCTGCAGGGGGGCAGCGTAAAGTGGAAAATGGGATTCTCACTGGTGACAATGGGTCTTAAATGGTTTAGAAGTTGGGTTAGGGGTCTCCCAGGTTAAAGGAAAACCCGGCAAGAACGGGACTGAACTCCGGCTGAGTGCCCACAATTGTAGGGCTTGTGCTTAGTGAGCTGTAAGGAGAGAGACCTGAAATATGGAGGGGGGAGGGCAAACTGGGTGACAGAATTGAGGTAGTGGGGAAGGAAGATCTCTGTAACTGCAAATAAGAAAGAGGGTTGAATCAAAACGGACTAGACTCTCCAGGATGAAAGGGGAGAGGGCCATGTACCCAAGGTGAACAGACCAAAGCAAAGCAGTGTCTGTGTGACCAACCCGTGTGTCCGAGACTGGGCGCCGTCCTCCTCTGCTCCCTGCCCAGGTTGGAATGAAGCTCCCAGGTTTGGGGAGGGCCTCACTGAGGGCTGTAACATATGTGCTGACTTTCACACGGTGACAAAATCCATTTAAAATTTCAGGAATTCCTTACTTATGTATCAGGAGTGAGTAATGACATGTTTCAAAAAATTGCAGGTAATAGTCGGAGTTTGAAAATGAATAAAGTAAATGCTGTCTCTCCTTTTGCCCTCCCATACATGGCTGAGGCCCAGTGTCTTTCCTAGAGCCCATTCCTTTCCTTTCCTTCTTTTTCCATTTGCTAAAGCTGCTAGAATGCAACATACCAGATATGGATTGGCATTTTCAATGGGGATTTATTAATTTACAATGTACAGTTCTTAGGCCATGAAAATGTCCCAATTAAGACATCCACAGGAAGGTACTTGGACTCTGCAGGCAGGCTGCTGGTTCCCGGGACGTCTCTGTAGCATCATGTGCTGGTTTGAGGCTGTTGTGTACCCCAGAAAAGCCATGTCCTTTTTCCTAATCCAGTCTTGTGGAGGCAGCCCTATTCTTTAGGGTAGGACCTTTCAGTTAGGTTGTTTTCATGGAGCGGTGGCCCACCCAGTTGTAGGTGGGACCTTTTGATTAGGAGGTTTCCATGGAAATGTATCTCAACCCATTCAAGATGGGCCTTAAGCCACAAACTGGAGTCTTTTAAGAGGGAACTATTTTGGAAAAACCTGAGAGCGGACATAGAGACATTTGGAGATGCAGAAAGAAAATGCCCCCCACCCCCGAAGCTGTTTGAAACTAGAAGCCAAAGGACCAGCAGATGCCAGTCACGTCTTCCCAGCTGACAGGGGTGTTCCAGACATCATCAGCCTCTTTTGAGTCAAGGTATCTTTTCCTGGATGCCTTAGTTTGGACATTTTTATGGCCTTAGTTCTGTAAACTTGTAACTTAATGAAACCCATGTTTCAGTCTGCCAAAACTGCCAGAATGCAACACAGCAGAGATGGATTGACTTTTAATAAAAACGGATTTATTTAGTTAAATACATATAGTTCTTCAGAGGAAAGGCAGCTAACTTTCAACTGAGGTTCTTTCTTTTGTGGGAAGGCACAGGGTGATCTCTACAGGCCTTCTCTCCAGTCCTCTGGGTTCCAACAACTTTCCCCGGGGTGACTTCTTTTCTGCATCTCCAAAGGCCTGGGCTGAGCTCTGAGTGCTGAGATGAGGTATGCTGAGCTGCTTGGGCTGTGCTACATTAAGTCTCTCATTTAAGCACCAGCCAACTAAATCAAACATCATTCATTGCAGCAGGCATGCCTCCTAGCCGACTGCAGATGTAATCAGCAACAGATGAGGTTCACATACCATTGGCTCATGTCCACAGCAATAGAACTAGGCACCTTCACCTGGCCAAGTTGACACCTGAACCTAACTACCACATGCCATTTCTGGTATGTAGCATTCCAGCAGCATTACATTGCATTAGCAAACTAAAACACATGGGAAGGCACATGGCCTGCCTCTGCTTATCCTTCACTGCCAAGTTTCATTGCTTTCAGCTTCTGGTTCCAGGAGCTTCCTCTTGGGGTCGTCTCTTAGCTTCTCTGGGGCTTTTCTTTCTGGCTCTTTGGGTTTTGCTGTCTTTTACTCTCATAAAGAACTCCAGTAAAAGAATTAAGACCCTCTTGAATGGGTGGGTCACATCTCAATTGAAACAACCTAACCAAAAGGTCCCACTTACAACAGGTCCACCCCACAAGAATGGATTAAAAGAACATGGCCTTTTCTGGACTACATAACAGCTTCAAACCATACACCTTCTATCTTGATTTCTTTTTCTTGCACCATTTTCTTAGACTTCTTACTCATACCTCCCTTTTTCATTCTTTAAAATACAATGGCTACAGGAGTTCTCACAGAAACATTCCCTTTAGAAATTGGACAGGGGGGAGGTTTAGATGATACGTCCTGTGGTTGATTGAATCATGTACCCTCACAAAGACATGGTCTCGACTTTAATCCACATTCCGCTCGGTGTAAAACCATTTATAATTAGGGTTGTTTGAAGATGTATTATTAATTAAGGCATGGACCCATTTATGAATAGGATCTTCTGAGGTCCTAGTCACATATGGCCACACTGAATTGGGGTGGACTTTAATCCTTATCACTGGAGGCCTTATAAAAAGCCAGAGGTGAAAGCCACATGACAAGAGGCAGACATGCAAGCCAAGGAAACTCAATGATTGTGCAAGCCAGTACCAGCATCAGGGAGGAAAGCACGGTCTTGGTGATGCCTTAATTTTGGACATCTGGTCTTCAAAACCATGAAAACTAGAATAAGTGCTTGTTATTTAGGCCAACCCATCATGGGACATTTGTCTTGGTATTCTAGCAAACTAAGATACAATTTAAAAAAAGTGATAGCTTGTTGTTTTTTGTTGTTGTTGATCACTTAGAGGTAAGACATTGAAAATGTCCAAGAAGAATCAGATGAATTCCTCCTGACCAATAAAATAACATATAATTCAAAACTCTTGGGCAAATATGTGAGAATGGAATCTATTTTCAGAAACACAAAGGAGAATGCTTAGCCAGAAATTAAATGACATTTAAACAAAAAAAATGAATGCTGGATTGGATCTTTTACTTAACGTGAGAATATTTTTAAGCTTTTAATATTCATCCACTACAATAAATGGAACATACATTGGTGGCTTGGAATTATGTCCTCCAGAAAAACATGATCTTAAGCCTATTACTGGAGGCCTTACAGAGGAAGCCACAGAGAGAGAGAAGCCATGGGGAGTTGCCAGAAGCTGTTAAGTCACTGGAACCCAGAAGAGAAAGGAGAAGATGCTGCCTTGTGATGGAAAAATTAAGACACCCCAAAGATTGCCAGCCAGCCAGAAGATACTGGAAGCAAGGTTTTTAGCCTCTGAAACTGTGAGCCAATAAATTCCTGTTTTTAAGCCATACCAATGTATCGTATTTGATGTAGCAGCCAGGAAACAAATATTTAACATTAAAAACCATAGTAATTATGCCACTTAAGTTAACCATTCTTAACATTTTGGATAGTGTATCTTGTTTTGTCATGTATTTGAACATTTTTAAAATTTTGAAAGCACATTTAACAGACTTTTATCTTCTTTTCCCCACTGAAATTGATAAAAAACAATTTCACTTGTCATTAAAGATTTTTATAAAAATAATATAATGGTATTGTAGTATTCCCACAATGATAAGCTCTACCATAATTTTGTTAACAGTTCCCCTATTGTTGGATGTGGTAGTTAGATTCAGTTGTCAACTTGGCCAGGTGAAGTTACTTAGTTCTGTTGCTGTGGACATGAGCCAATGGTATGTGAACCTCATCTATAGCTGATTTACATCTGCAGTCAGCTAGGAGTTGTGTCTGGCTGTAATGAATGATGTTTGATTTAATTGGCTGGTGCTTAAATGAGAGACTCATCATAGCACAGCCCAAGCAGCTCAGCATACCTCATCTCAGCACTCGCAGCTCAGTCCAGGCCTTTGGAGATGCAGAAAGGAATCACCCCGAGGAAAGTTGCTGGAACCCAGGGGCCTGGAGAGAAGGCCAGCAGAGATCGCCTTGTGCCTTCCCACGTAAGAAAGAACCTCAGTTGAAAGTTAGCTGCCTTTCCTCTGAAGAACTAACAAAATAAATCCCTTTATTAAAAGCCAATCTGTCTCTGGTGTGTTGCATTCCTGCAGCTAGCAAACTAGAACATTGGACATTTAAGTTGTTTCCAATTTTAATAAATAATGCACCAGTGAAAACTCTTAGAGATGAGTATTTTATTGGTTAGCATAAATACCTAGGAAGAAAATTGCCAAGGCATCAATTTTTAATATTTTTTCAAACATCAAGTGGTTCCCTCTACAGATCTTTTGTGAAGAGAGGTGAGGGGAGGAAGCTGGTTCCTTTTGGAAATGCCTGGCTCTGGGGCAGAGTGTTGGTCACTGAGCCTAAATGTCTGTGACTCAGACTGGATCATGACAGCCACCAAAGACTATGGTCCCACGAGCCCAGACAGCCTCCTGGCCTTCCTGCATTTCATGGCTCATCTCTGTGTTTCAGCAGTAAACGTGACT
This sequence comes from Myrmecophaga tridactyla, assembly GCA_004026745.1. NCBI lineage: Eukaryota > Metazoa > Chordata > Mammalia > Pilosa > Myrmecophagidae > Myrmecophaga > Myrmecophaga tridactyla. The sequence continues at coordinate 61,921 of PVIY010004486.1, read as the reverse complement.
GGTTTCAGCAATACCATTTGGCCTATCCTAAAGGGGCCATAATCTGAAGATGCTTTCATCAGTCAGGATGGGCAATTTATGCCGCAAAAATAAACAACCCCTAACATGTCATTGGCCTAACAACAAAAGTTTATTTTTCATTCATCCTAAATGTCCAGTGCAGGTTGCATGGAAGGCTCCATTCACTGAAGCTACTCAGGAAGCCAAGCAGTAAAGCCATCCACAATCATCACAGTCCTGGAGAAGGGACGGGACAAACCGCACACTGCCTCTTTTTTTATTTTAAATATATATTTTTATTGTAAACTTTAAAAAACATACAAACATTTTGACATGCAAACATTCTATACATGGTGTACAATCAATGACTCAAAACATCATCACATAGTTGTGTATTCATCACCATGATCTTTTTTTCTCAATTTATTTTGTATTAACAAACCAAAGTAGCATACAAACATGAACATTCTTAACATATAAACATTCCGTGTACAGTGTACAATCACTGGCTCACAATATCATCACATAGTAGTATATTCATCACCATGATCGTTTTTTAGAACATTTGCATCACTCCAGAAAAAGAAATAAAAAGAAAAAAGAAAAAGCTCATATATACCATACCTCTCACCCTCCTTCTTATTGACCACTAGTATTTCCATCTACTGAATAGATTTTAACCTTTGTTCCCCTGTTTTTTTCTATACCACTTACCACTCCCTTTCCTTGTTCACTAGTATTTCAATCTACTCAATTTATTTTAACATACGTTTCCCTATTATTCATTTATTGTTACACCCACTGCCTCCTAACACACACTGACACATAACCCCCTCCCCCACTCCCATTTCATTGGCCAAAGCGAGTAATGTGGTCTCGCTAACTTCAAAGTGGATGGGCAAATTCACTTCCAAGTGCCCAGGAGGAGACAAACATTAGGGAGAGCCCTAAGGCATTCAGCAGATTGTGAGATGAGTGCACAGGACCCACTCCACGGAGGAGCTCTAACTGGACATGCCCTCGGTGATGCTTGCCACCCCCGACCTCCTGGCTGAAGGAAACAGCCTGCTCACGGCCGCTTGTGGATTGCAAGAGCCTGAAGCTGGTCCTTGAGCTAAGAGTGGCAGGGATTGGACTGCAGTGGCCCTAGGCCCAAGGGCAGCTGACCCATAGGCCGATGAGCAGCTTGTGAGGGGACCTGGTGGGGAAAGCTCTGCCTGGCGGGTGACGGTAAATGGTGACACCAACTGGACAACTTGCCCCTGAGTTTGGGGAAATACAGCGAGCATTAGCCAACTGGTCAATTCCCCAGGAGGGGAAATGAGAAAATGTGCAAAGTGAACTGGGGTGACCCAAGAGAGCCTGAGAGCTAATAGTGACCCACTGAGACCACAAGAGTCAGAGAGAGGAAGGAATGCCAGCAGGATGCCAGGAGGGGGGCAGAGGGTGCCTGTGACTAAGGAAGAGCCGTACCCTATAGCAGAGCTGCTGACTTACATTTTAATGTAACACGTGAACTACAGAAAAGTTAGGGGAAAAACATGCAGAAACACAGTATAAACATCACCCAGCTGTAGCCACTGGGTGGCTATGATATTTTAAAATATAGTATATTAAAATATATTTTAGCATATTTTCCTCTACAATTCATTCAACTCCTTTCTCCTTAGTCCTCTCCATGGCCCTATCAGCTAGGATATATGCTCAGAGAGCTTACGTCACTTTAGAAGGGGCCACAGCTAGCACACTGCAGAACGAGATCTAAACCATGCATTCCACGCCACACTTTCCACCTTCTATTCAGGTGTCAGAAAATACCAGGGCCAGAAGTAAGTTTTTGTTTCCTTCCGTGAGATCTGCCACTGGTAGGGCTAAGCTTGAGAGGATCCAGACAACTACCGAAACAGAAATGAGGGCAGTAAGTTATTTGGAATGTGACTTGTTTCCTGGGTGGAGAAGACTCTGGAGAGGGGCTTTTGTCAGATCCCATCCCCACCCAATCCCCAGCCCAGGGCAGGTGGATGGCCTAATACCCAGAAAAGCACATTGAAACCGGCACTGCCCAGAGCCCCGGGCAGGGCCGTCCTGGGGGAACTTGGTTCATGTCTTGTGGGTTTTCCATAAGGAGGGCTGCTCTGAGCAGCTGCCTGACTTCAAGGCCCAGGATATTTCTACTAAACCCTGCTGTTGCCCCAAAACACCTAGATATTTCCCCCTTGCGTTTGAAAGTATCTCTTATAGTTGAGGCAAAAATGCCTTTACAAGGTGAATTGGAGCCTTCTAGATTTGGTGACAGAAGTCTCCTGTTTAAGATAAGGGATTTCTTTAATTTCAGAAAAAGCACTTCCCAGAGGGACCTTTGATTTTTCATAAGCATTCAGGTCCTATGAGGAGACTCAGTGAGAAACTCCACAACGTTGCATAAAAATATAAAAGGCTATCTCCCTTTGAGTAAGTTCAATCGTTGCAGAAAGATTATGTATGATAAGAGCTGCTTCTCAAGGGCTGGGGTGGGAGAGTGTCTAGGGAAAGATGGAGGGTGGCTGGGTTCAGGGAGCAGAGGCTGCTACCTCGTGGTAGGTGTGGAGACCGAGAGGGCACCTGGTGACACTGTGGAGGGGCCTGGCTAGTGTTCTCAAGATTTAAGTTTTCCCCTTTTGGGGGCATTGCAATTTCATAATGCTGTCTCTGAGCATTCAGAGATAGCATGCTGTCATTACATGCCCAACAGCTGTCATTCTCCATGCTTTGAAGACTTCGGGGGGAACCTGTGACTTTGCTTGGGATAGGCTGATGCATGGGGCTTTGCAGTCTGTTATATATTTCTCTCAACTTCTCCACGGCTGCAGAAATGCAGGTGAGCCCAGGATTCTGTCCTCACGTGAACTGAAGGGCATTTTTCCCTGTTGCCACATCAGGGCAAAGCCATATGTTCCAAGGTCCATAAACCCTGACGCCTACCAAACATGTGCCTAGGTGCTCTTCCCAACATCAACAAACTTAATAAACATACTTCAAATTCCTGGTCTGGGTCACTGATTCAAATGGTAGAATCCTTTCACCCAGCACCCTGGAAACCCGCACTTGTGTGTGCTGATCAATACTGATTTGTTAATATTCAATCTGGAGATTGTATGTCTGTGGGGTCCCTGACCTTTCTCTCTGAATTTGGGCCGATTGTGTTTAAAAAGCTTGGTTTTCTTTCTTTAGGAAGAGTGTTTTGAGAATAGTTTACATCGTGTCAACTTATAAACAAAAGTATGAGAATGCTAAAGGGAACAAGATCCTAGGGACCTTATCCTTAGTTCCCAATGGGCCTGGTAGCAGAATCACACTCACTGAATTTTTCAGGGTTCTTCAGAGAAGCAGAACCAATAGGGTGTGTATCTACCTATCTATAGACAGATAAATGTATGGCTATAGATATATAGATGTGTTTTTGCTTTTTAGGTCTTCAACTGATTGGTGGAGGTCAACTCACATTATTAAGGGTAACCTCTTTACTTAGAGCCAACTGGTTGTAGATGTTGACCGTATCCATAAAGTACCTTCACAGCAACACACAGATTAAGGTTTGATTAAATAACTGGGCACACTACACAGCCTAGCCGAGTTGACACATGAAATTAACCATCACACCCACAAAATCAAAATCTCCAGGGGGTGGGGTCCAAGAAACTTACCCAGAGGAATCTGATGATCCCCCATGAGCCACTCATTTACTCTTGCATTGTATTGCATGTGGGGAATCTCTGTGAGCTTAGTTGGAGATGACTGGGATGCAAGGAAGAGAAATTTACTCAAAACAGCTAAAGCAAAGGGTTGTTGACTGGTCAGAGATGAGGAAGATCGCAGAAGGAAGGAATGAAAGGTAGTATCGCTGGCTCTCACAGGAGTAAAAAGTCATCAGGAAGCTTCTCTCCTTCTGCATTCTCTCTGGACCTTGGCAGGCTGGCTTCTTGGGCAAGGCTCTTGGGTTTCACTCTTCCAGGTCTCAAGTTTGCTCATGGTTTGGGGTTGTCATAGCTCTGACGCTGGTGCTGGGGTGCTGTATTATCTTACAGCTCCCTCTGACTCTGGGAGCTATTTTCCTTAGTTCCAGAGAGAGAGACTTCAGCTTGGATCAGGGGTTCAGGTGTGGTTCAGTTCATTGTGGAAGGTGGGAGAAAGTTCCCATGGCACAGAATGGCTGCGTGTAACCATCTCTCAGCAAAAGTTGAAGAGACTCTTCTAAAGCAGGTGGTGAGGTCTGGCTAAGCACTCATGTGTCCGCCAGGCCTTTCCAACATCCCAGCTAGGGGGCATTTGGGTTCTGCTTAGACCCTTCTTGTGAGAAGTAACTCAGCAAGGTCTATTCCTTGTTGGACTGTTTCTTAAAATGTCTGTCAGAACGAGAAATAATGATTTGGTCAAAGCACTATTCAGTAAAGCAATTCTCCAGAGGCGCTTTGATGCAGTCCAGGGTGCCACTCTGTGGCTCCCTATCCTGACCCATCCACCGATGGGTAAAGGAGCCAGCAGTGGTTTTCAAGCTGTACTCTGAAGGCCCATCAGTAGTGGGACTTCAGACTCTCCAGCTCCTCCAGTATCCCAGTCCCCTGACCTGGGACTTCTAAGAAAGCCATGGTTTGACAAGGATCTCATGGTTAAAAAAAATAAGTCTGAAGACTCCTGATCTAAAAGAAAGGGGAGACTTCTATCCTTCAGGTAATCCTCCATAAATATTGCTCATTTCTTCATGTTTTCAATAGTTAACAAGCAGCAGTTAGTTCCAAGATTAAACACCCTCAATTCCTGCAGCTCAGAGTGTCTGTATTTCCAGCTAAATGCAGAGCCTTCTGTTTTAATAATCAAACAAGCAAGGGAGGGATTGACAACTTCGTACTAAATCTGAGGTGCCCACCAGCGAGGACAAACGTGTGAACAGAAGGCGCTCGCACCTCGGCCTGGAGGTGGGCTAAGGAAGGACCATCTGTCCACATTCGGGTTCTCCTTATGAAATTATTTGGTATTTTCTCTAACAGCAAGCTATACAAAGAATAGCCTCAATGATTTTAGCCTGGAAAAATGTTAAACTTCTTATAACCAAATGCCTATTTTTTTATGGATGAAATCACTTATAAAACATCTAGCTTTCCGAACTTTGGAATAACTACACAGGTTTAAAATATGATATACACAAAATAAAATTAATGGTTTGGGATCTAGAGCAATTAGCCATTCTTTGGAATAATGATAGATGCAATCAGCTGTCTATTAATGACCTCCTGGTTCTTGGTAATAAAACCGTGCCATGAGAGCCCATCTCTCTGTTCCTTGCAATTGGAGCAAACACTGTGTCTAACCCATGGATGGACTCTTATTCCTGACCTTGAAACACACAGTGGTATTAAATGCTAGTTCTATGCAAGTATCTGTGGCTGAGGGTGGGAGTGGAGATGGAAACCAACAGCGAGCTCATATACTGATTTCAGTCCTCAGAGTCAAAGACTATGGAAAGGTCGATAAAAACTGCAAGCACTCCTAAGATTTTCTTCTCAGATCATGCCACGCAGTTGACAAAGAGTTTAAATAATGATCAGTGGAATAGCTGGGCCTATAGCTGTTCTGATCTTGTGTAGAACATCAGTCCAAGAATCCCCAAACTTACAAGTTATCAAGCAGGAACGTGGCATGCATTGTAGACAGACCATCTAGTAAATGAGGAGAGGAGTGAAAGGATTGCTCTTTGGAAAAATAGAATAGACCAAACTCCGCTCCAATCAGTAGACCCTACCCATTTTAATGCAGAAGAATTTCTTATTAAAAATACCACTGGCAAGGGGTCTTCCCTATCCACTCACAAAACCATGTGTATTAGTCAGGGTTTTCCAGAGAAACAGATCCAATCAGGGTATATGTATACACATTTGAGGACACTTATTTTAAGGCATTGGATCATGCAGTGGTGAGGCCCAGCCAATCTGAAGTCTGCAAGGCAGGCCAGCAGGCTGGAAACTCCAGTAAGAGAGATATGGTAGTCTTGAGTCCCAAATCCATAGAGAAGGCCAGCAGTCTGCAAAATCAGGGTATAGTCTTAAAGTAGAATTTCTTTTTCTTCTGGAAACCATAGTTCTTGCTCTTAAAGCCTTCAGCTAATTGAATGAGGTCCACCCCCACACTATTGAGGATAGTTAACTTTATTTAAAGTCAATTCGATTGTAAATTCTAGTCACATCTGCAAAACATCTTCAGAGCAACATCTAGGCTGGTGTTTGACCACACAACTGAACACCAGAACATAGCAGAGTTGACACATAAAATTAACTATCAACCATGTGATGACCAGCCTTTGTTTTAAGAATTCTTTGGGAATAGTGTATATTTGTATGACGGTCCATACGTATTATAGTTACCACCAATTTAGGAATGAAAGCACGAAGTTGTAAAGTTAATAAGATACAAGCCAAACTTTATTAACTTCCCATCCCCGCAGCAGGAGAGGTACAGGTGGGTGCCAACTCTCTGTTGAGGTAAAACCCTAAAATGCCCAGCTGACCCCAGCTGCCTGCACCGTAGGACTTGCCCGAGGGCCTGCCAGCTGGCGCTGAGAGCAGAAGCAGCTCACCATGGGAAGACCTCTCTTACCCCATCTCAAATGACATGGCAGGGAAAACACAACAGAACCTAAAAGCTGACGACCTGGGCACCAATTGTGACAGGGACAAAGAACCGGCTTGTGAAGGAAGGTCTCTGGTCTTCCTTCTAGGAGCAGAGGCAGAACTCCCCGTTTTTCCCACCTCTGTGGGCCCACCACAGGCCACCTCTGGGCTGTCCTGCAGCCAAGTCGGAGCATGTCGTCTCATTCCCACGGATAGCGTGATACTGTGTGATAGTAGCACAATATTGTAGCAAATACTATGAACAAAGCTGAGAGTGAGTATGGTTGAAAGAGGAAAGCAAGGAGCAGAGGAAGAGGATAAAACCCGGTACTGTATACCTTAGTGAAATCGAAAGTGGACAATTATGGTAGTTAATTATACAAATATAAGAAAGTTTTTACATGAATGAGAACAAATGTGTGTCACTATTACAAGGTGTTAAAAGTGGGGTGGTATATGGAAAAATGCAGTTAATGCAAACTAGAGTCTATAGTTAATGTAACATTGCAACATTCTTTCATTAATTGTCACAAAGGAATGTATCAAAGCTAAATGTAAATAAGAAGGGGATATAAGGTAGGGTTTGGGGACTTTTCCCCCCTCCTTTCTTTTCAGAGGAAATGGAAATGTTCTCATATAGATTTTGGTGGCGAATGCATAAGTATGTGGTTATACCAGGAGTTACTAATTGTACATGTAGGACACTGATTGTACACATAGTACACTCAGTACACTCATTGTACATCATATGGTGTGTGAATAAAACTGTTTAAAAAATAAACAGAAAACTCCTAGAGCTGGAGAAGATGCGGAGAAGGCAGTATACCTATTCACTGTTGGGAGGGAAGTAGGACAGTGCAGCCCCTCTGGAGGGCAGTGTGGTGGTGGCACAGGAGGTTAAGTATTAGGCTGGCCCATGATCCCGCAATCCCGTCACTAGATATATACTCGGAGGAACTGCAAGCAGGGACATGAGTAGACATTTGCACAGCGATGTTTATGGCGGCATTATTCATGAGTACAAATGGATGGCATTATTCACGAGCCCAATGATCCATCGACTGATGAGCAGAAGGACGAACTGCGGTGTGGACATATCATGAAATATTGTGTGGCTGCAAGAAGCAATGAAATTGTGAGGCATGCACCGAGGCGAATGAAACTTGAGGACATCATGTTGAGTGAAATAAGCCAGAAGCAAAGGGACAAATATTGTATGAACTAATTATAATGAGCAAACTCTGAGAATTAAATTCGAGAGCATAGATTACCAGGAGATAGAAAGTGGGCAGAGATTGGGCAATCAATGATTAAAGAGTACAGAAAGTTTAATGAGCTTCATTATAATGAATAGCACAGCACTGTGTGACGGTGGCAGAATACTATCAGTATAATTAACAAAGCAGAGTATGAGTATGGTTGAAAAAGAAAAGTTAGAGTCATGTGTGTCCCCAGAAGGAAAGCTAGAGGATAAAAACTGGGGTTGTGTAACTTAGTGAAACTCAGAGTATACAACGATGGTGGTTAATTGTATAAATAGAAGAGAATAATAATGTTATATGAGAAAAAATGCAATTAATATAAACTAAGGTCTATAGTTAATAGTAACATTGTAATATTCTTTCATTAATTGTAACGAAGCTAAATTGTAACCAAAGCTAAATGTCAGTAGTAGGGGGATATAAGGAGTATGGTATTTTTTCTTCAGAAGAAATGAGAATGTCCTCAAAATAAAAACAAAGCTTGATCAAATTGAGGATGTTTTCATTTCACTGTAATTAAACTATACCTCAAAAATTTTAATAAATAAAGATAGATGCCAAGAAAAAATTAACACTAAAAAAAGAAACTGTTGTGATGGGACATATCATTTCATCCAAGGTATTTCTAATGATTTTGTCATTATTTTAAAGGTAAACAAGCTATGATTATAAATTTGATATGAATTACTTTAATTTAAAGGGTGATCTATTGTTTTCTATGCAATATGACCATTTGTAACTCACATGAAAATGATCAGGTTAAAGTTATTGATTTGTGCAAGGCAAGTTAAGTAAACAATTTTGGAACTTGAAATTTACTTATTATATTATTTTATTATAAATTGCTATATTTAATTATATCTTTATAATGAATTATATTTTCTTATGAATTATTTTTTTCATTCTGATCCTTTTTCTCTCTCGTTCGGGTTATAGTTTGTGACCACTAGGTGGCACTGTGCATTCCAAATAGGAAAAGCATTTAAGACTCCTAATGCCTGGGTTCGCAGATCAATGTAACAAGCATCTGTTAACATTTTCACATTCTTGTTTCAATGTAGGTAGAAACATTTTATTTCTAACATGAAATTTTCCAGTATGACAGTTTACTAAAGAGAAATCAGAGCATAATTCCACAGTCCCAAATGAAAAGATCTTGTATAAATGTAAAGAAAATGATCCTTCCTATGTGACTCCAAAATAATGCTGCTCAGACTCAGGTTCAGGTGAGAAGCTCCTGACTCAGATGAGACAATATAAACTCCCTTCATTTCCCTTCAGAGCGTCACATTGTGAACGTGTAGTGGTCTAGCCACATTCTCCCATTTGGAGCTGCTTATCACCCGAAGTATTCACTTACAAATAGGGTACAGATTCATTTACAGATTACTTGAGCACCTACCCTTAGTTCTGGAGAAGAATAAAATTAATTGGCATTTTTAGGGATCGATCCCAGCAGCTATCTTTGTTACTACTCTCTCTTTTTTTTTTTTTTTTTTGCATGGGCAGGCACCGGGAATCGAACCCGGGTCTCCAGCATGGCAGGTGAGAACTCTGCCACGAGTCACCGTCGCCCTGCCCACTCCTCTCATCTTTAATCAGATAATGGAAGAAGAATTTATTGGAGTTTCATCCCCAGACTTCGTTCCCCACCTACTATAGGTCCTGCTATACCAGCAGATGCCTGCTCCCCTGATTCTCCAAGCCTCCCTCCCTGGGTACCCTCCACTCACTGCAGAACTCTGTCCATGGCCTCTGGACCTTGGTCCTCTCCTCCTCTAGTGCTTCCTGAGCAGCTCCACCTGTGCCCAGCGCTCCAGCTAACTTTCTCGTGTTAATGTCTCCCAGCCTGTATCTTCAGCCCACATAGCCAACCAGCCTCTTGACACCCTCACTTGGATGTATTCAGGCATGTTAAATTCAATGTGTCTGAAATGGAACTCACCATCCCCAGCTCTAAACCAGTATTCCCTCCTTGGAGAGGGGCACCATCCTTCGTGCAGTCGCTTCATCCAGAGAGCTGAAAGGCTCAACCTTCTCTTCTCCCCACGTCCAGTCTGTGACGAAGTCTACCAATCTTACATTCTAACGGGCTCTCGAATCCCCTGACTTCTTGCTGTTCCCTCTGTCACTCTTCTAGTCCTTGGATCTCTCACTTGGATGGTGATCAGTTAACCTTCCTCTAGTCTTGGTCGTTCTCAACCCATTTTTCAGAGGATAGCCAGAACGATTTTGTATAACGTGGATATCATCATGCCCCCCTCCTGCTTGAAACTCTTCAGTGGCCTCACATCTCTCTCAAGACAGAATCCAAACTGCTCACCATGACCTCAAGGTCCCGGTCCCTTCCTGCCTCTCTGGCCTTATCTCTTCTGCCTCAAATCATTGTACTCTGTCCTGAAGATGCTCCTGTTAGCAGGTTGAATTGTGCATGCCTTCTCCAGCTTCGCGCTTCCAGCCTCTGCACGCCCTGTTCTCTCTGCATTCTCTCCTCTCCATGCCCATCACCTGGAGAACTCCTACCCGGCCCTCAAGGGGTCATTTTAAATGTCACTTTCTCTAGGAAGGGAAAGTCCCTCCATTCCAACTGCTACTTCAACTGAGATGGGCTCACCTGCTGTGTTCTCCCACAGCCCCCTAGAGTTCCCTTGCACAGACCATGTCACACTGCATTGTTGTCTGCTGGTGCCTGTCCCTCAGGCTGTAACAAGCAAATCTACATATAGAGGGTGCTTGAGAAATAGCTGTTGATGAATGAATGACAGCTGGTCTGCGCTGTTCATTCCTACTCATTCTTTACAGCGCAGGCCCATTCTCTCCCCGGTTCATCCAGTGAGTACCCCCCAACAATGAGGGACCGTGGCACTTTGTGTAACAGAGCATGTCCGTTATGGTGAGGTTGTGCGGCCACCCTCTGCCCACCTGCCCTAGACTCTGTAGCCCTTCAGGGCAGGGACAGCGTCCTCATCAGGTATCCTCAGACAGTGTTTGCAGAAGACACAGATTTTCCTGTTTCCAAAAATCACATAGCAAATGGTGGTTAAGAGAGCGAAAGGCTGTGACCTGGTTTTGGGTAGAGGGAGTATAGGAGAGTTGGCTCAGCGGTTCAGGCTTCTTTTTATTTTTTATGGCTTATATTACCTTTTTAAATTATTTTAAAAAATTACTTAGAACTTTGAGTAATATGTTTCACACATTTACTTGATGAAAAGTAGTCATGGTATCATTTAAGCGCATTAATTGTCCCATAATGTCCGTGTGAGGTCGTTAGAGTTTCTGATGTGTGTAAGGAGTGTGTTGGTGTGTCCTCACTCCCGCTTTCCTCCTCTAACCACTCTATTTCCTTCAGAGAGAAAGTCCGTTTCTTGAGCACATACAATGGGCCAGATACTGTTGGAAGTGCTTTACCTGCATCAACACACTTAATCCTCAAAACAACCCTCTGAGGCAAGTGCCGTCGCTGTTATTCCTATTTTGGAGATGAGAAGACTGAGGTGAGGTACAGAGAGGGTCAGTAACTTGCCCAGGGATGAGTGAAAAAGCCAGGATTTGGACCAGGCAATCTGTCTGCAGAGCACAAACGCTTAACTACTACATTATAGAGCAAGTTTTACAATGAAATATATATATGGGGTGGGGGTGGGGGTGCAGGGTCTAGAAATCGAACCCAGGTCTCCCACATGGAAAGCGAGCATTATGATTACATGGTATGTGAATATATATATCATAAAAAAATAAATAATTTAAAAAAGAACATGGCCTTTTCTGGGGTATATAACAGCTTCAAAACAGCACACTTCACCATCTGGACCCTCAAAAGACATGTTCTTTCCATATGCAAAATGCATTCATTCCAACACAATATCACAAAAGCTTTAAATCATTTCAGTAACAATATTAAGTACAAAGTCTCATCAAAATCGGTTACATACGTGGTCAGTTCTAAGGCAAAATTGTCCTCTGGCCATGAACTGTGAAACTTAGAACAAGTTATCTGCTTCCCAATATACACAGGAGGGACAATCATAATATAAATGTTCCCATTTCCGTAGGGAGAAATTGGAAGGAAAACAGGGGTCACTGGATCCAAACAGTTCAAAAACCTGCGGGGCATACTTCACTAGATTTCAATGTCTGAGAATTGTCTAGAGAATAGATGATTGGAGCTTGAGACAGGGTGGTCCATGCTCTCCAAGGGCTTATGCAGTGGCTCTGTTCTCTCCAAATGCTAGGGTGAGGGCTTCAACATTTGCAAACCTTGGGGAGATGGTCATGCTTTCTGTTCTACCCTCTTCAAGTATCAGGACAGCAGCTGGACTCTCTGCTATCTCCAGGGTACAGGCTCACCCCTCTCCAAACAGAGGGGTCATGGCTAGGCTCTCCCCAATCTCTGAGGAATGTGCTATCCCCTCTGTGAAGCCCAAGGCAGCAGCACTCTTCCTGGACAATGAGGCAGCCAAGATCCCCTCAACTCCCAGGAGAGCCCTGGGGCAGCAGCATTCTTCCTGAACAATGGAAAGGAAGGCTCACCCTTTGCAAACTCTGGGCAAAAACTTACCTTTCCATGGAAATGGTGGGTCTGCTCTCCTGGCCCAAGATTTCTTGGTTCCAGACTTCAATTTTCCTTCAATTTGTCCCTTTTCTGTCCTTCTTAGTTCAGCCATTCATACAGCTCTCCACAAAAACGTGTTGGTTTTGCATGCAGCACACAGCGTTCCCTACTGTTAGACAATAGGACTTTTCACAAATCCTTTCTTGGTGAGTGCATTTCCAATCCTGACTTGTACTGAAATGGCTGGCTATCTCCATGTTTGGTTAAACCCTTGCAGAGGGCACTAATCTCTAGGAACTTGTTTTCAAAAGCTTAGAATTTTCCAAACGATCAATTTCAGGTTTCTTTGTATCCAAAAGTTCAGTTCTCAGCTTGTCCCTTTCCTCTTGTATTTTACCATAAACTGCAAGAAGAAGCCAGGCTACGTTTTCCACATTTAGTTTGTAAATGTCCTCAGCTAGATATCCCAAGCTCATCATTTTCGAATTCTGCCTTCCATCCTACATCAGGACCCAATTTTGCCAAATCCTCTGCCACTTTAAAACAAGGATCATCTTTCTTCCTGTTGACAATGACACATCCATCATTTCTGTCTAAGGCCTCATTGGCAGTACCTTTAGGATCCATATTTCTATCAATGGCCTCCTCAAAGCAATCTAGGCCTTTTCTTTCAAGTGCCTCATACTTTTTCCAGAAACTTCCCCTTATACATTTATAAAGCCGTTCCAGCATTTTTGGTATTTGCATTCTTATAGCACCCGCTTCTCGGTACCAAAATATGTTTTGGTTTGCTAAAGCTGCTGGAATGCAATACACCAGAAATGGGTTGGCTTTTACAATGGGCATTTATGAATTTACAAATTTACAGTTCTAAGGCCATGAAAATGTTCAAATTGAGGCATCAACAGGATGACACCTGGACTCTGAAGAAAGGCTGCTGGCATCTGGGAAGGCATATGACTGGCATCTGCTGGTCCTTCACTCCCAAGTTCCCACCAGCATAAAGTGATGTAATGCCTTCAATTTCAGCAGGCTCTCCCTCTCAAAATGGATCAAAGACCTAAACATTAGAGTTAAGATCATAAAACTTGTAGAAGAAAATGTAGGGAAATATCTTATAAATCTTGTGTTAGGAGGTGGTTTCCTAGACCTTACACCCAAAGCACAAGCGATGAAAAAAGAAATAGATGAATGGAATCTCCTCAAAAGTAAATACTTCTGTGCATCAAAGAGCTATTTTAGGAAAGTGAAAAGGCAGCCTACACAATGGGAGACAATATTTGGAAGCCACATATCAGATAAGGGTTTAATAACAAGAATACACAAAGAGATTTTACAACTCAACAGCAAAAAAGCAAACAACCCAATTAAAAAAAATGGGCAAAGGACATGAACAGACACTTTTCAGAAGAGGAAATGCAAGTGGCTAAATGGCATATGAAAAGATGCTTAATTTTAGTGGCTATAAAAGAAATGCAAATCAAAACCACAATGAGATGTTTTAGTTTGTAAGCTGCCAGAATTGTGATATACCAGAAAAAGACTGGCATTTTAGAAAGGACATTTATTAAGTTTCAAGTTCACAGTTCTAAGGCCATGAAAATGTCCAAATTAAGCAAGATTATACAAATGTCCAAACTAAGGCATCCAGGGAAAGATACTTTGGCTCAAGAAGGCTGATGATGTTTGGGGTTTCTCTCTCACCTGGAAATGCACATGGCAACATCTGCTAGCTTTCTCTTCAGGTTTCTTCAGTGGCTTTCCCAGGGGGTGTTTTCTTTATGCATCTCCAAAAGCCTCTGGCTATGTGGGCTCTGTAGGCTCTGATGGCTCTTTCCAAAATGGTTCCCTCTTAAAGGGCTCCAGTAAGCAACCCCACCTTGAATGGATGGAGACATATCTCCATTCTACCTAGCAATATTGAATGAGGATTAAAGGACATGGATTTTCTGGGTACATAATAGCTTCAAACCAGCACAATCTCAAACCCATTATAATGGCTGTTACCAAAAACAGAAAACAACAAGTGCTGGAGAGGATGTGGAGAAAGAGGCACACTTATCTACTGTTGGTGGGAATGTAAAATGGTGCAACTGCTCTGGAAGGTAGTTTGGTGGTTCCTCAGCAAGCTAAGTATAGAATTGCGTATGATCCAGCAATCCCATTAGTAGGTATATATTTAGAGGAACTGAAGGCAAGGACACAAATGGATATTTGCACACCGATGTTTATAGGAGCATTATTCACAATTGCCAAGAGATGGTAATAGCCCAAATGGCCATCAATGGACGAGTGGCTAAACAAGCTGTGGTATAGGCATGCGATGGAATGTTATGCAGCCGTGTGACAGAATAAAGTCATGAAGCATGTAAAATGTGGATGAAGTTTGAGGTCGTGATGCTGAATGAAATTAGCTGGAAACAAAAGCACTAATACTGTATAGTCTCACTAATATGAACTAACGTTAATGAATGCATTTTAAGAGTTAGAGTTGAGAACACAGGTTATCAGGTAATAGAAAGAGGGTAGAGATTAGGCATTTGGTGCTGAAGGAATACAGACCGTGCAACAGGACTGATTGTAAAAATTCAGAAATGGATCAGACAATCCTATCTGATGGTAGCACACTAATATAAGTACACAGAATGAAGTTGAGTGTGAGCACGGTTGAGGGAGAAGGGCTGGGGGCATGTACGACACCAGAAAGAAAGATAGTATAATTTAGGAATGCCTAGCGTGGACAATGATGGTGAATAAATAAACAAATATAAAATCATTTTTGCATGAGGGAGAACAAATGAATGTCAATATTGCAAGGTGTCGAAAACGGGATGGTATACAGGAAAAAATACAGTGAATGCAAACTAGGGCCTACAGTCAACAGTAACACTGTATACGCTTCCACCGAATGTAACAAAGGCATTATGCTAAAACTAAATGTCAACAAGGGGGGGAAATGGGGGAGGGGCATGGATTCTTTGTGGAAGAAATGGAAATGTCTTCATATAGATTGTGGTGGCGAAGGCATGGCTATTAACATATGTTGGATTGTATAATGTATGAATAAGATTGTTTAAAAATGAACACAGACACAAGTGCTAGAGAAGATGTGGAGAAAAGGATGTACCTAGTCACTCCTGGTAGGGAAGTTGAGAGGTGCAGCCCCTCTGCAGGGCAAAGTGGAGGTTCCACAGGAGGCTAGGGGTGGGGCTGCCCATGATCCTGCAACCCCATTGCTAGGTATAGACCTGGAGGAACTGAGAGCGGAGACACGAATGGACATTTGCACACTGGCTTTTATGGTGGCAGTGTTCGTTATTTGCAATGGATGGAGGTGGCCTAAGGGTACAATGACTGAGGAATGGAAGGAGGAACTCTGGTTTATACAGACAACAGACTTCTGAGTGGCTACAAGAAGGAATGAGTGTGAGGCATGCAACTAGGCGAATGAAGCTTGAGGACGTATTTTGAATGAAATATCAGAAACAAAAAGACAAATATTATCATGCCTCACTCATATGGACTAACTATAATATACAAAGTTGGTGAATTGAAGTCAAGAGCATAAGTTATCAGGTTGGGGCTTATTGTAAAGGGTCCTAGATTGTGAACTTTTATAGCAGTTACATATATTCAGGGGTTTTAACTGTTATTTCTAAATTCTGAGATACTGAGCTATTTGTGTATAACCTGGTCATTCCTTGAAATTTCAGGTATTTATGTGCCACCTAGGACTCAGAGTTAGAACACTGAAGCTATGAAAGTCAGTGGTACCCCACCCAGCAACTTTTTAAAAAGTTGAAAAAGTGATCAGCCTTCGACTAGAGAAATGAGTGAAGCTGATCTGTATATGACTAAGGTGAATCAGGATGCAGGGGAAAGGATGATGTGGTCTCTATTTTAGAACTTCAACTTCTGTATGAGACCAAAGAGAGAGATGCTTATTTGGTGCAAAATTTATATTTTGGGCAGTTCGTTATTTAATTTAACTTGTATGGTCAGTTTATTTGAACACCATAATTACATGGAATCTTGACTAGGGTGTGAGATCTTCTTGGTTTTTCCAGGTTAGTGTGATGCCACAATATATCCCAGAGTAATTTGGGCAGAGAATAAAAAATTATTTGCAAAGTCCCCTTGGAGGACTGGGGAGATAGGAGGACATATTCAACTTTCCTGGGGAATTCCTGATACTCTCATAAGCAGTGGGGAAACAAATTCAGTAAGCTCAGCCCTCTATCTTGGGGCTTGCCCTTATGAAACCTATTCCTGCAAAGGAGAAGATAAGCTTACTGTTAATTAGGCTTAAGAGTCACCCCCAGAGAACCTCTGTTGTCGCTCAGATGTGGCCCTTCTCTCCAAGCCAATTCAGCAGGTGAACTCCCTGCCTTCTCACCTACATGGGATTTGACTCCCAGAGGTGTAAATCTCTCAGGCAATGTGGAGCAGAACACCTGGGATGATCTGGGACCTGGCATTGTGGGGTTGAGAAAGCCTCCTTGACCAAAAGGGGGAAGAGAGAAATAAGACAAAATAAAGTTTCAGTGGCTAAGAGATTTCAGACAGAGTTGAGAGGTTATCCTGGAGGTTATTCTTATGCATTATATAGATACACACTTTTAGTTTATGGTGTACTAGAGTGGCTAGAGGGAAGTCCCTGAAACTGCTGAACTATTCCAGTAGCCTTGATTCTTGAAGATGACTGTGTAACTATATAGTTTTTACAATGTGACCATGTGGTTGTGAAAACTTTGTATCTAATGCTCCTTTTATACAGGGTATGGACAGATGAGTTACAAAATAAGGAAGGATAACAAATAAATATATGAATAAATAATAGGGGGTTAAGGAGTAAAAAAAAATGGATAGATTGAAATTCTAGTGGTCAATGAGATAGAGGGGTGAGGGGTATGGGATGAGTTTTTTCTTTTTTCTTTTTATTTTTTTTCCTGAAGTGAGGCAAATGTTCTAAAAATGATCATAGTCTGAATACACACCTATGTGATGATATATTGAGCCATTGATTGTACATTATGGATGGACTGTATGTGTGTGCAGATTTCTCAAAAAAAAATTTTTTTAAAAAAAGAACATGTTTTTTTCTGGGATACATAACAGCCTCAAACCAGCACACCATGCATCTTTAAATATATTTATAGTAACTATTTTAAGGACTTTGCTGATTTCAACATCTGGGTCATCTTGGATTCTGTTTCTATTGATTGCTTCTTTTCTTGATTATGAGTCACATTTTTTATACCCTTCACATGTCTAGTACTTTATTATTATTATCTGTTGGTTATTGTTGTAAGGAAGTTATAGAGAGTCTGAATTATCCTATCTTTTTTTAGAGGACTTTGCAACATTTTCTAGTTGGCTGTTAAGTTACTAGCACAGCCCCTTGATCTTGTGAGACTTTGTTTCATTATTTGTTAAAGCAGGTCTTACTTCTGTTTTGCTCACAGTCTTGGGATATAGTCTTTTCTTTGGAGCATGGTACCTACTCTTAAGTCTGTGGCCTCTTTGGCGTTTCCAGTGAATGCCTGAGGTGCTAAGTAAGGACTTTTTAATTTGGCCCAGTGTTTGCTAAAGGTGCTGGAATGAAATATACCAGAAAAGGGTTAGCTTTTATAAAGGGGATTTATTAAGTTACAAGTTTACGGTTCTAAGGCCATAAGAATATCCATACTAAGGCATCCAAAGATAACTTCACTCAAGAAGGGCTGAAGTCTGTCCCACGGGAAGGCATGTGGCTTGTTTCTGCATCTCTCCCGTCTTCTGGTTTCGAATGGTTCTCTCCGCCCCTGTGGATCCTTCTTGCTTCTGGTTTGCTTACCATCACATGGGAGGGCACGTGGCAGCGCTCTGCATTTCCAGATGTCTGTGTCTAGGCGTCTGCTCTCTCGGTTTCCTCATCAAGCATTTCCTTCAGCACTCCAGGCATTTCCATGTTGATTCTGGTTCCTGTCTAGCTTCTTCCAGCTCTCCCAGCTCCTGGAGTCCGGGCTTCTGCATTTCCAAACATCTATGTCTCTGTCAGCTCTGTAGCAACTCTTTTCCAAGTGTCTGAGCTTCCTCCAAAATGTTTTCCCCTTATAAGAGACTCCGGTAAACGAATCAAGACCCACCTTGAATGGGAGTCACATCTGCATCAAATAAAAGGTCACACCCACAATTGGGTGTGTCACACCTCCATAGAAATGAATCAATGTTTCCACCCTAAACAATAGGCCTGCCCCCACAGGATTAGGAAAGAGAACATGGCTTTTCCGAGGCACATAACATTTTCAAACCAGCACACCGGGCCAAAACTCCAGTGTTTCCAGCACCACATAATCTACGATATCTTGGCCCAGTTCTCACCCTCACAGCAGCTATTCTCTGCTAGGCCTTAGAAAGACTCACTCTAAATAGGGTTGCATTGGAACTCTTATGAAATCATCTTTGTCCCCCTGCTATGCACAGTGCCTTCCTTTTTGGTAGCCTGCCTTATCAACTCTAGGAACCACAGCCATTCTAAAATGATGTCTGCACTTCTTCAGCTCAGCAAGACTGCCATATTTTCTTGGATTCCACTTCCTTCTTTTTCTTTCTTTCTTTTTAATGTTTTTTTAATTGTGAAAAATAATGTATATACAAAAAAAGCAATAAATTTCCAAGTACTTTTAACAAGTAGATATACAATAGATTTTAGAGCTTGGTATGGGCTACGGTCCCACAACTTTTCATTTTTTCTTCTAGCCACACCAAGACACCGGAGACCAAAAGAAACATCAATATGTTGATTCAGTATTCATATTCGTTTGTAAAACTGATCCTATTATACTCTTCCTTCTCTTTTTTCTTTTGTGAAAAATAATATATGTACAAAAAAAAAAACCACAATAATTTTTTCCAAAGTACATTGCAACAGTTAGTTGTAGAACATATTTCAGAGTTGGGTATAGTTTACAATTCCACAATTTTAGGTTTTTATTTCTAGCTGCTCTAAGGTACTGGAGGCTAAAAGAAACATCAGTATAATGATTCAGCACTCATACTGAATCTCACCTTCTCTATATAACCCCACCATCACCTTTGATCTTTCTCCTACTTGTTAGGGGTGTTTGGGCTATGGCCATTCTAATTTGTTGGAAGGGGCTGTCGATAATATGGGATAGGGGATTCCGCTTCCTTTTAATCCATCAGCGCTTGAAAACTGAAGAGGGCGTGGGGCTCACTTTGTGATTTCCTTCTCTCAAGGCTTAGAGTCCTGCGGTGTTTGTTATCAAATGCCTGAAATCTGTTACTGCAAATATTTATAGTTGTTTTCAGTGGGAGGACAAGACCAGCATCACTCACCCTGAACAATCAGAAGAGACGCCCTCTTATGCAAGTTTGATGTAGTTTGCACCCCTAAATAAAGTCCTAAAACAAAAATCACATTTTTTCTTTTTCATTTTAAGATCCTTGATTTGTTTCTGTACTAGGATGCTGTTCTGGAATATTATCATGCACTCTTAATCTAAACTCAGTAATTATCATTTTGTTGCAGTTCATTTAAATTATTATAATCAACATGTCTAAATCACAATGATTAATTAATATTTAGCATGAAGATACATCTGGAAGCCTCATTTACAATGTGCAAAAGATATTTTTCAAGAGCTTAAGACAAAATCTGAGTACAACAAAATATATTCTAGTGCCCTTTCTATTTTAAAAAGTGGGACATGATAAAATTATGAGATAATAAAGTGATCTATACAAGCCTTGTTGGTCACCAATACAAATGTTAACTTGTAATTTTCTTAAAAACAAAAATAACTTTTTTCATTGGATTTAATTTAACTGTCACATCAAAGGAAAATGCCGGAAACCAACTCGCCAACATTGTGTTTCTAAGAAAAACTGATATTAATCACTGACTATCCCATAATTTGTGTTTTATTTTATCGTTTACCAAAACATATTAAAGCAATATAAATGATAATGCTGTTTTATATAAATCCATTAGAGATAAGGCAAGTTGAGTCAGCTGTTTAGCTGAGACTGGAAGCCGCTCTAGGGAGTTTGGCCCCATATCTGGGTATGTGCAGTAAACAATCTGGGAATTGCACAATTTCTAGTTCTGGTTCCTTGTCTGAAATGTAAGTTGGGGTTAGAGTTCCCTCGCACCAATTCCTGATGAAAGGATTAATCCTTTCTATGTTCTTATTTTTGCCTTCCAGCCCATCTTCTTATTGCAATGTTATCTTTCATCTTTTATCTTATATGTTCATTGCATGCATTTATCTCAAAATAATAAGACAGCTATATTTCTGGATGCTTACAACATTTCTTGGGTAATTATAAATGGGAACAAGAAACAAACATGTGGCTAAGTGCCAGGTAATTTTAAAGCTTAAAAGATATAATTACCCCATAAATATAAAGCATGAAATCTCTTTAAGTACAAAAATGGGTCCAAACTAAGAAGCACCTTGTGCATTTACTTGGAAATAGAGATGCTTGAATGATATCACCGCCTGCCATCAGTTATCTCAAACTGAATCCAAGTTTTTAAAGTCATTTCCTCACTAATGTTAACAAGCCCAGGTGCTTCCTGATTTCAGTTGGGACTGAAAAAAAAAAGTGTAGCTCAGGGAAATGTGCAAAATTCCTTTCTTGGCTTCCTTTCTCTTGTACAAAGCCCAAGTTTCATCCTTGTATGGTCTTTGTATTTCCATGCCCATTTAACCCTTGAGCTTACTTTCTCCCTTTCTGTTGTATTTTCCAGAGCTCTTTTTTGCTACTTGGATTTATTTTTGCTTCAAGTTTCCTCCATATTTAGAATCTCAATTTGGGTGATTATGATTGAATTAAGAGAACGTGTCAAAAATTCTGCCTCTGATTTAAAGGGTCTCTGCTTATAGCAGAGTTGAGTTCCTGCATGGCTGTGGGTCTTCCTCCTCACCACACAGGGACACATGGCAGGGAGCACAAGCCAGCAAGGATGAGGCTGGTGGAAGGGAAAGCCAGCAGCAGGGGTGAGGCAGCACAGCTAACATTTGTATAATGCTGTAGACTTTTCAGTACGCTTTAAATTCAATTTCTCATCTAATTCTGTGCAATTATGTGACTTGTCCAAGGTCATCTAGTGATTTTGCAGGAATCAAATGCAAGCCTTTGAATGCTAGTATCAGCTAAATCTGGGGTTCTGAAATTGAGTGCAAAAGAATCACCTAGGTTTGCTAAACTTATCCAATTCCTTATTCCATGCCAGCAGTCATGTCCAGCTTGTATGAGTTACACTGCTATCATTCATTAGCTTTTAGAGTTAAAATTATGTTGAATGCACAGAAGGACTTCATTAAATTAATATTGTTAAAATTGAAAATAAGCAGTATCTTGAGTTACCTACTTCACTTTTCCAGAATCTAGAATAAACATTTGTTAACTTTCTGTGTTCAAAACAAATTCCTCAATTCAGATTTGTATATGTGTGTATGTGTGTGTGTGCATGGCTAATGGGAGATTTTAATTTAAGAATACATCTTGGACAGTTTTATAGAAAGTTAGATTTTGTCCTTGCAGGAAAAGGATGATTGGGGCCAATAAGAAAAATTGACATGTCATTACCAGGATTTCAAGGACAAAAGAGCTCCTATTATGAACTGTTAGCTCTTAGGAACATAGGTCAAACTGATTTTTCATTTCCAAGAACCAGAAAATGTTCAAGTTTAACCAGAAAAAAGACAGAAAATGATTAAGATTTGAAAGGGTTAAAGTCAACCTTATCCATAATTTGGTGTGAAGTTTTAAATTTTTAATATTAGTTTTAAAAACTTTTATTACATTGTTTAAAACTATCATTAAAGAAAAATCACAAAATGCAGATACACAAAAAGAGAAATAAATATTTATAAATAATAAGTATAAATAATTGTTTTGGTTTGCTATGGCTGCTCAAATGCCATACCCCAGAGATGGACTGGCTTTTATAAAGGGGATTTATTTAGTTACAGATTTACTGATTTGGGAAGGCACAGGGCCATGTCTGCTCATCCTCTCTCCCCGCTTCTGGGGTTCAATCAGTGTTCCTAGCAACATTTCCTTTCTGCATCTCCAAAGGTCTGGGTCTGAGCTGGTTCTGAGTGCTGAGCTGAGGTGTGCTATGCTATGCTGAGCTCTCTTCTGACCTCTCTCCTCTAAGCCCCCAGCTAACTAAATTAAACATGGCTCCCTGCAGAAGGCACTATTCTTAGCCGATCTCGGATGTAATCAACCACAGAGGAACTTCACATGCTGATGATTTAAGTCCACAGCGATAGAACAACTGGGCGCCGTCACCTGGCCAAGTTGACACCTAAACCTAACTACTGCAATAATAAACACTTATTACCTTGCTTCTACGTGACAACACTCTTGTAAGTGCTTTACAAGTAACATTTCCTGTAAAACTCACAACTCACTTTAAAGACAAGAAAACGGAGGTACAGAAAGGTTAGGTAGAGCCCAAAGACACACAGCTCTTTGGGACAGAAACAGGATTTGGATGCAGGCAGTCTGGTCCTGGAGTCCCTGTTTTCAAGCGCTACACTAGAACAAATTTGAACTGCTACTGATGGTCCCACAATAACCATGCTAACATTTGGGGATGTACCCCAAGTGTTTTTCACACACACACAATATACACATGCACATTTTACATCAAACAAGATCCCTGCTGAATTACAGTTTAATAGCCTGCTGTTTCTCACTAGCAATATATTGTGAAAATCTATAATGCCCACTAAAGTAAATAGTTATGGTTACATCTGGGTAAAATGGTCTATTTAAAGCAAATCTCCCCATACTCTCAAAAATAAAGCTATGAAAAAGCATAGCCAAAGATGGTCTGAGTGATTCTGATTTTAGATAATTTGAACGAATGAAAACTATTTTATGTTAAATTTTATGGCTACAAAAATATCCAATTCAAGAGTGAAAGGGCAGGTGGAAGTTCTTAGAAGTGACTTAAATGCAATTCCAGAGGGCTTTGAAAAGCCTGAGTATGATGCCCAATGACCAGAATGGAATTACCGATTGGATGGTCACCATTGAAAAGCCTGAGTATGATGCCCAATGACCAGAATGGAATTACCGATTGGATGGTCACCATTGAAAAGCCTGAGTATGATGCCCAATGACCAGAATGGAATTACCGATTGGATGGTCACCATTGAAAAGCCTGAGTATGATGCCCAATGACCAGAATGGAATTACC